>JADRCD010234902.1:0-32685 GCA_019843815.1 Montemys delectorum
AAAACAAAACAAAAAAAAAACAACCAACCAACCAAAAAACCAAAAATGATTTACCAGTGGATTTTGTGTCCTATGTGTCACTGCCCACAGACAGGCTTTGGTTTCAAAGAAACAAAAGTCTACTGCAGAAAACTCAAGCTCGGAGGAAAGCCTCCACGAGAGTATTCCACGGCATGGAATTCAACTCTGCCGGATTTGTGTGTGTTATAAAATATATGTCTGCAATGAAAACACCTACAATTTCATTACCACGAAAGATGGAGCTGCTATTTTTAAATGTCGGTGGGATAAACATTTCCCAACTCTGTTGCCGCGTGAATGCAGACGTACCATTCCCTCAATCTCATTTACAGAATAATGGGATCAAATAATGCTTCGTTATTTCATAATGAACAAAGCAATATGTGAGTCTGAAAAAAGAAGCAATTACACTTATTTTTCTTTCACCCCAGACCCTCTCTCCCAATTGCATTCTGATATTAAAATGAACTTAATTTGTTGGGTAATTCCAAGTCCTTGCTTCCAGTTCTCCGAAGATGAGGGTTCAGGCTTCTCAGAACTTCAGGTTTTCTGGCTACAAGTTGTTTTCTCAAAATGTTTCTTAGAGACCTCAGATAGCCTCACCCTGGCGGGGAGAAGGTGAGGGGAGGACAGGTGAGGGAGGAGGGCCAGGGGTGGGGTCTGTAGGAGGGAGGGCACACTTCCTGCATACCATGCATCTGGACCGACTCTGGGACTGGCCAGGGTTAGCCTCTGGAGCAGGGTTAGCACAGCTAAGACACAGCAATGGAGCTCGAAGTCTGGCTCCTTTAGTGGCTAAGATCTTCAGGGTGTTGTCAGCTTACTGGGATCTAGAAACACCCGGGAGATAAATCTCTCTGGGCATGTCAGTGAGGGAGTTTCTAGGTTTAGGATAACTGAGGTAGAAAGATCTACCCTAACTGTGGACAGTACCATCCCTTGGGCTGGGGTCCCAAACCGAATGAAAAGGAGTGAGTGAGCTGAGAGCCAGCATACACCTCTCTATGCTTCCTGACAGTGAGAGAAGTACGGCCAGCTGCCTCAAGCTCCTCCCACCATGCCTTCCCCACCATGATGGACAGCACCCTCAATTGAGAGCCAAAATAAACTCTCTCTCCCCAAATTGCCTTTGTCATGTATTTTGTCCTGCAAACATTAATAGGCTAGGTATGCATGGTATGACTTTCCTATTTTCTCTGAAGCATGCCTTTCTCATCTATAAAATGGACATCACATTTTATTTTTCTTTTCCGAAAGGGTTGAATAAAATCATGAAGGTAAAGCACAAAAACCCATGGCTGGTATAAAATTATTGATCAGAAACTGGTCCATCCTTTCCCAAGGCTATTGCTGTTCCTGAGCTCAGATCGCCCAGGGAAGGTCCATCGAGACAAGGCACAGAAATCACAGTAGAATTGTGAATTGTGGCTTTTTATCGCCTCACTTCCTGTTCTGTAAAAATGATTTTGAAGACAACTATGGTTGATAAACACTAACTCTCCTTTAGCAGCTGACTCCAAATGCACAACCTCTCTAACACCTTCTGGAAGATTCCTCACAGCATCTTACACAGTTCCTTATCGAGCTCGGTAGGTGCAGTCTATTTTGTCTGTAAGCAAAAAACAGAGTGGATGATGCCTTCCAACCCCACCCTCTGGGTTGGCATCGAGGTCCTCAAGTTGACGGACTCCAGAAGGAAGCTGCTTGCAAAGCAGTCGCTTTCTGTTTGCTCTAAAGGTTTGCGTAAGTGCCTACCAGCCCATAACGGTGCCGGTAACAGGTAAGATGTAGTGGGACATTAACCATGCTTCCGTGTCTGAGGCGCCGGCTTGGCAATCATTTCTGACAAGACACGCATGGCTGTGCGGCTTGCATTGAGCAGGCCCCTTATGCAGTGACTTCAAATGGAACTCTCACAAACCTTGCTTCCTCCCAGGACCAGTGCGAAACTTCAGATGTTTTTATAGCGGCAGCTCCTTGGTTCTTGCTCGTAAACCAGAGCGCTTGCAGCTTTGTTTCCTTTCAGCACAACAAATGTTTCTTATCGTTGCATGGTTTCAGACACGTTTTATTATTACCTTTTTTTTTTAAGGCACCAATAACTTGAATAACATTTAACCCAGGAGTGTACACGCACTAAATTTGGACAGGCAGTAAATTATGACAAGAAAGTCATTTGGGTTAGCCTGGACAGTCTCTTCTGTATGCATATGATGGGGTGGATGCCAGAGATTAGCTTGTGTATTGCTCTTCATATAAGCTGTCTATTTATTCCTATTTCTTTTTTATTACATTATTTATATAATGAGTGATGTGTGCGTATGTACATAGTCAGATACACACATGCATGCCACAGCACAAGTATAGGGGTCAGAGGATAACCAACAGGAGTCAGCTCGCTCCTTTCACCGTGTGGGTCATGGGGCCCTAACACAAACAGGAACACTTAATCTCTGAGCCATCTCACCAGCTCAAAATACTACAGGATTTTTTATGGGAGGGGGACACTACTTAATCATATTCTTTTCAGACAGGATCTCTCATTGATCAGGAGTCTAGCAAGGACTTTGGACTGGTTCGTCAGCAAGCCCTAGGGATTCACCTTACTCAACCTCCAGCATTGGCATTAAAAGCATGTCCCATCATGTGTGTCACATGATGACACATGGAACATTTTTTAAACTGTTCCATTTTTCTTCTTTCATGTATTACATCCTAACTATAATTTCCCCTTCCTCCCCTCCCTCTAGTCTCCCCCTCCTACCTCCCCTTTCTCCCAGATCCACCCCTCCTCAGAAAAGAGTAGGCCTCCCATGGACATCAAGTAAACATTGTATAACAAGCTACAATAAGACCAGGGACATGCTAGCACATCAAGGCTGGACAAGGCAACCCCATAAGAGGAACTGGGTTCTGCAAGTAGCCAAAAGTGTCAGAGACAGCCTCTACTCCCACTTTTAGGAATTCCACAAGTACTCCAAGCTTCTCAGTCATAGCCTGTATGCAGAGGACCTCAGTCAGAACCCTCTAGGCTTCTGATTTCTGTGAGCTCCCATGAGTCCTGGTCAGTTGATTCTGTGGGCCATGTTCTTGTGGTGTCCCTGACCCCTCTGGTTTCTCTGATCCTTCCTTCCCCTCCTCCACAGGACTCCCAGAGCTCTGCCTAATGTTTGGCTATGGGACTCTGCTTCTCTTCTCTTCAGTTTCTCTGGTCTCTCTGACGGCAATTGTGCTAGAGTCCCGCAGGTTAAAATGTATGTTAAAGGTTTTGTGGCTGGGTTGGTGTCCCTATCCCTCCACTTGAGGCCTTGCTTGGTTATAGAGGACAGCCAGTTCAGGCTCCATGTCCCCCATTACTAGAAGTCTTGGGTAGGGCCACTCTCAAATATTCCATGGAGTTTCTCTTGCACTAAGTTTCTACCTCACCCTCCTGATATGCCGCCCAAATCCAGTCTTTTCTTCCAGTATTTTCTCCTTCCCTTCCCTGCTATATAATTCTTCCTATTCCCAACATCACCCATCCTCAGCCCACAGGTGAAACCTATTCTATTTCCCTTCCCAGGGAGATCCTTGCTTCCTACCCCACCCCCCCACCCCCACTTGTTTCTTAGCCTCTGTGGGTCTGTGGATTGGAGCATGATTATCCTTTACTTTACAGCTAATATCTACCCATAAGTGAGTGCATACCATGTTTGTCTTTCTGGGTCTGTGTTACCTCATTCAGGATGATTTTTTTCTAGTTCCATCCATTTGACTGGAAATTTCATGATTTTTTTTTTTTTTAACAGTTGAGTAAAACTCCTGTATAAATGTACCACATTTTCTTTATCCACTCTTCAGTTGAGGGACATCTAGATGGTTTCTAGTTTTGGGCTATTATGAATAAAGCTGCTTATGAACATAGTTGAGCAAGTGTCCTTGTGGTAGGTTGGAGAGTCCTTTGGGTATATGCCCAGGAGTGGTATAGCTGGGCCTTGAGATAGAACAATTCTCAGTTTCTGAGAAGTTGCCATACTGATTTCCAAAGTGGCTGCACAAGTTTGCACTCCCACCAGCAGTGGAGGAGTGTTCCCCTGCTCCACATCCTTACCAGCATGAGTTATCATTTGTGTTTTTGACAGGTGTAAGATGGAATCTCAGAGTCATTTTGGATTTGCATTCCCCTGAACACTAAGGATGTTGAATATTTCTTTAAGTGCTTTTTGGCCATTTGAGATACCTCTGTTGAGAATTCTCTGTTTAGATCTATACCCCTTTTAAAATTGGTTTATTTGGTTTGTTGATGTCTAGTTTCTTGAGATTTTTAAATATATATTTTAGATATTAGTCCTCTGTCAGATGTGGAGTTGGTGAATTTTTCCCCCCATTTCATGAGCTACTGTTTTGTCCTATTGACAATGTCCTTTGCCTTACAAAAGCTTTTCAGTTTCATGAGGTCCCACTTATTAATTGATTTTAGTGCCTTTACTACTGGTGTTTTGTTCAGAAAGTTGTTCTCTGTGCTAATGTGTTCAGGGATATTCCCCACTTTCTTTTCTATCAGGTTCAGAGTATCTGGTTTTATGTTGAGGTGTTTGATACACTTGAACTTAAGTTTTATGCAGGGTGATAAATATGGATCTATTCACATTCTTCTACATGCAGACATCCAGTTAGAGCAGCACCATTTGTTGAAGATGTTTTCTCTTTTTCTTTTTTCTTTTTTGCATTGTATGATTTTGGCTTCTTTGTCAAAAATTAAGAGTCCATAGGCGTTTGCATTTATTTCAGGGTCTTCAATTTGATTCCATTGACTAAACTTGTCTTTTTATGCTAAACCATGCAGTTTTTATTACTACTACTCTGTAATACAGCTTGAAATCAGAGATGGTGATAGCTCCAGAAATTTTTATATTATATAAGATTATTTTTAGCTATCTTGGGTTTTTGTTTTTCCATATGAATTGAGTTTTATTCTTTCAATGTCTGTAAAGGATTGTATTGGAATTTTGATGGGGATTAAGTTGAATCTGTAGATTGCTTTTAGTAGGATGGATATTTTTGCTATGTTAATCCTACCATGCCATGAGCATGAGAAATCTATCTTCTGATATCTTCTTGAATTTCCTTCTTCAAAGACTTGAAATTTTTATTATATGGGTCTTTCATTAGAGTTACCTCCAAGATATTTTATATTATTTGTGGCTATTGTGAGGTATTGAAAGGTATTTATTGTTTACCTGATTTCTCTCCCAGCCCACTTGCCATTTGTATATAAGAGGGCTACTAGACTTTTTTGCTTTTTAAATCTTCTATCCAGCCACGTCACTGAAGGGTTTTTTATTTATTTATTTATTTATTTATTTTATTTTTTATTTTATCAGCTGTAGGAGTTCCCTGCTAGAATTTTTGGAGCCATTTCTGTATATTATCATATCATCTACAAATAATGATACTTTGACTTTTTTCCTTTCCAATTCATATACCCACGATCTCCTTTAGTTGTCTTATTGCTTTAGCTAGAACTTCAAGTACTATATTGAATAGATATGGAAAGAATGGACAGCCTTGTCTTGATCCTGATTTTAGTGAAATTGCTTTGAGGTTCTCTCTACTTAATTTGGTGTTAGCTATAGGTTTAGTGTAAATTGCCTTTATTATGTTTAGTTATGTCCCTTGTATTCATGATCTCTCCAAGATGTTATCATGAAGGGGTGTTGGATTTTGTCAAAGTCCTTTTCAGGATCTAACAAGATGATCATGTGTGTGGTTTTTTTTTCTTTCAATTTGTTCATATGGTAGATTACATTGGCAGATTTTTGTATGTTAAATTATCCTTGCATTTCTGGGATGAAACCTACTTGATCATGGTGGATGATATTTTTGATGTGTTCTTGGATTTGGTTTTCATGCATTTTATTGAGTGTTTCTGCATCAATGTTCATGAGGGAAATTGGTCTGTAATTTTCTTTCTTTGTTGAGTTTTTGTGTGGTTTGGGTATCAGGGTGACTGTGACCTTAAATTAATTTGGCAATGTTCCTTCTGTTTGTATTTGGTGGAATACTTTGAAGAGTATTGGCATTAGCTCCTCTTGAATGTCTGGTAGAATTCTATGTCAAAACTTCTTTTGGCCCTGGACTTCTTTTGGTTGGGAAACTTTTAATAACTACTTCTATTTCCTTAGAGATTATATTTAAATGGCTTATCTGATTTTTTGTTTGTTTTTGCTTGTTTTGTTTTGTTTTTCGAGAGAGGGTTTCTCTGTATAGCCCTAGCAGTCCTGGAACTCACTCTGTAGACCAGGATGGCCTCGAACTCAGAAATCCACCTGCCTCTGCCTCTCAAGTGCTGGGATTAAAGGTGTGCGCCACCACTGCTCGGCTGGTTTATCTGATCTTAATTTAACTTTGGTAAGTGGTATCTATTGAGAAAATCGTCCATTTCTTTTGGATTTTCCAATTTTGTGGAGTACAAGTTTTTAAGTATGGCCTGATGATTCTTCGGATTTCCTTGGTGTCTATTGTATGCCCCCCTTTTCATTTCTAATTTTGTTGGTTTGGATATTCTCTCTGTGTCTTTTAGTTTGGATAAGGATTTGTCTATCTTGTTGATTTTCTCAAAGAACCAATTCTTTGTTTCATTGATTCTTTGCATTGTTCTCTTTGTTTCTAATTGATTGATTTCACCCCTCACTTTGATTATTTCCTGCCATCTACTCCTCTTGGGTATGTTTGCTTCTTTTTGTTTTAGAACTTTCAGGTGTGCTATTAAATTGCTAGAATGAGATCTTTCCACTTTCTTTAAGAAGGCACTTAGTGCTATGAACTTTCCTCTTAGCTTTAGTTTCATCAAGTCCCATAAGTTTGAGTATGTTATCTAGTCATTTCCATTGAGTTCTAGGAACTCTTTACTTTCTTTATTTCTGACTTGACCCAGTAGTCATTCAGTAGGGGGTTGTTCAGTTTCCATGAGTTTGTAGGCTTTCTGCTTTTCTATTATTGTTGAAATCCGGCTCTAATCTGTGGTAGTCTAATAGGATACTGACCTATCTTCTTCAGTCCAGGTTCTGGGGGTCAAATTCAGGTCCTGATGATTGCAAAGCTAGCTCTCTGCTGACCAGGCCATCTTCCCTGGTCAAGATTTCACCTTCTTCGCTGGATAAGACTCTTAATTTTCATTTGAATAATCTTTGAAGAATCTCTGTGGCTTTAATATTTCTGGGCATTGTTTTTCTACCTGTGAGTCTTGACTCTTTTGGGGTCTAAAGACTTTTTTTTAACTTTTATTTTTTAGATTTATTTTATTTATTTTATGTGTATGAGTACACTGTAGCTGTACAGATGACCATGAGCCATCATATGTGTGGCTGCTGGGAATTGAACTCAGGATCTCTGCCGGCCACGCTCGCTCCAGCCCCGCTCGCTCCAGTGTAATACACTGTAGCTGTCTTCAGACACACCAGAAGAGGGTGTCAGATCTCATTACAGATGGTTGTGAGCCACCATGTGGTTGATGGGATCTGAACTCAGGACCCTTTCACAAGGGTTACCTAAGACTATTGGAGAACAGATATTTGCATTATAATTCATAGCAGTAGCAAAATTACAGTTATGCAGTGGCAACAAAAATAATTTTATGGTTGAGGGGCACCACAACATTGAGGTACTGTATAAAAGGGTTACAGTTTTAGGAAGGCTGAGAACCACTGTTCTAGATGCTGCTTATCTCATCTGAGCATTCAAAAAACCCTTAGCTTACTCCCACAGATGCAAGGGCTCTGTTTTATCCTATCTCCAGAGCTTCACACAGACCTGGATCACTTCTTGCAAACACAACGTGAATATTACCTTCTCTCCTTCTATAGTGTGGGAGCACATAACAAACACTCAAATAGTTGTTGAATAAAAGACAATAAATCATGTTATTTCTGACACCAAATATTCATTTTAATCTTTCATAATAAAATTAAGATCAGAGTTGTTTTAGAGTAAGGCAAAATGCAATGCTTAAATAGAAAATGACATTTTAAATTAAAGGCATGCTTTCAAAGAACTTAAGTTAATAGGTTTTTTTTCCCTCTTGAATGACTTTAAGCATGACTTAAATATTCTAACAGGCCAATGGTTTATTGATCAGAAAAACTTGGGTATTAAATTACCAGCTGAATATTGCCCTAGGAATCCCATTTGTCTTGAGATTATAGGGTGATTAATTTGATAAATAGCCAAGATCTATTTTCATCTTTGTGGCATCTTGAAATACATCCGATGTCCATTGTTCTTCTATCCAGATGTGTTCTGAAGAAGTGCATCTGACCCCACCCTAAGCCTTTTATATTCTGCACCCCAGCCCCAACCTCCAGCCCCAGCCTCCTTCCTTTGCATTAGTGTGCCCCCCATACAACCTAGAGCAAATAGCTCATTGGCATGTGCTTTGTTTTCATCTATTCCTTTAAGTTCTTCTACCAAAGTTACAAACTTTAGAAAATCCTGTTGACTTTGGAAATTTGCAAAGAAGGGTTTAAGTTAGTCCAGTGCATGAAGCAGGACCTGGGGCAGTGTGCTGAGAGTTTCTTTAGCTGGAATCCCAGCTACCACTCGGGTCCTCCTCCTTTCCCTTCAACCCCTTTCCCCTCCCTGCACTCCCCACCCTGTCTGCCCAGCTCAACTGCCTGATCCCCAAGTAAGATAGCAGAGGAAGGGAGGGAGTCTTAGAGGGAAACAGAGCCCACTGGGCTTTTTCTGCCCTTGCTACCTGGCTCAGATCAATAGAATCTCCTGGGGCTGGCCCTGTGTGCATAGTGATTCGAGATAGTGTATGATTGTATGGCTCAGGCTCCGTCCTGTGCTGACTGCTCTCTACTTGTTAGCTCCATATTCTATACAGCTGCTTTCCTCCCCAGAAAGTTTCCTCAGCTGCTACATGGTCTGCTCCACTTCATGGCTTTTGTGGCCTCTGCATGGTGGCCCTGAGTACCTGGGAGACTTAAGGGGGTGGACATCATGAGCCTGATATGCTGGGCTGCAAGTCTGCAGAGAAAGGGAAAGATATTTTCTCTCTTATCTCTTCACTCTTGCATAGAGCTGGCACTCCACCATGTCATTAGTGTAAAGACACGAATGAGCAGATAAGACTGTAAGCACAGAAGAGCTTTGTAAGCACAGTGCTTGTGAAAAGAGCAGACAGTAATAGCTGCCCTGTTTATACCCAGTGGGTGCCTCATTTTGATCTAGAGGGCTCAGAGCCATCTATCTGGGGGAAATGAAGACTATAGAGCTGAAGAGAGTCAACTAGCCCTGGTTCATGTCCCAGGGACAGCCTGTAACCATGGAGGCCTACAGGTAACAGAATGTTACCAGGTAGGCTATGGGACCAACCTGTGGGAAGGATGGGGATATGAAGGTAGTGAAGAAGTATGTGATGTTGGTCAGAGAAAGTCTGGCTAACCCATAGAAGCTCTGGGCTCTAATGACCTTTGATAGTTGCTCCAAGTTGGGCCAACGTAATTTAACTTTCATACTGACACTGACCATCCTTGGCTGTGCGGATCTCTGGAAAAGGCAGTGACCTGGTGAAGTGTCTCTGTAGTGCAGACCTTGGGGATGTGTCAGAGATTTCACTGGGTGGTGCATCCTTCCAGAAGAGGGTGGGGCAGCACACAGCAGTGTCTACCACAGCATGACTGCAGGGAGCTAGCTGAGAAGGCTGAGCCATGCACATCACACACTGGAGATGCCTGCACTTGGGAAAACAAGCTGGGATGTACATAGACGTTCTCTGTGGCCAAAGTAGTCTACATTTGGGTCAAGTGCTAGAATCTCCAGAAGCCCTACACCTCTGGGATGCCACAATGTTCTGAACCTTCCTCTGAGTGTGGGGTTACATTAAGTTGTATGCATACATTATAGTGTATATATGTGGACATTATAAAAATTATGCCTCAATAGAGCTGTTAAATTTAGTTTTATGTTTTAAATTGTCAATTTAATTTATTTTTACCTGTAGTCTGTGTACCACTCGCTTGCCTGTTACATGCAGAGGCAAAAAGGGAGAATCTTATCCTCTGGAACTAGAGATCCAGATAGTTGTGAGCTGCCATGTGGGTGCTGGTCATTGAACCTGAGTCCTCTCAAAGAGTAGCCAGTGTTCTTAATCGAGGAGCAGTGTCTCCAATCCTAGTTTAACATTTTGTAATAACTGCTGTATTAAACCTTCCAGTTTGATGCTGCCTCACTCTTACACATCCCAGTCTGATGTCAAGTCTGCTATATGGCTGAGAATGACCAGGGCCTTCAGATCCTCCTCATCCTCATCACCTAAGGCTGGGATTATAGTTATGAGCCACAAACCCAGTTTCTGTGATGCTGGAGAATGAACTCAGAGCCCTGTGCAAACAGTCTTCTACTTGAGTTACATCCACAGCCTCCATTTTTATTTTTAAAAGAGAAAATCCTACAAGAGTTTGACCGTACAGTCTTCCAACTGCAAGTGAAAATGGGTATCTGAGCGCTAAACCAAGTTGAGTGAAGACATCATAGTGATCTGAACTTGAACTTTACTATTAACATGGACAACTCTATGCTCCACCCAAACCCTTCAGCAACCCTCTGACCTCACTGAAAATAAAGAGCCAAATAGCTGGGGAAGATCAAAAACCATTTTCTAGTCCTTTTGCTTTTATCTGAGTTTCGTTGAGTTAGTAACTTGGTGTTAGTACCATGGCAACTCTGGGTTTAGAAACAGGAGTGAATGGAGCACTACCCATCTGACCACATCAGGTCTCATTTCCTGGGAGATTTGGATACTCACAGATGGCCCATGTCAGAAGAGCTCAGTGGATGCTGAGCTAGTATCCTACAAGGGAGGCCAAGATCAGCATGGCCTCTGGGAAAGAGCTGGGACCCTTACCACATTCTAAGATATTACCATCTAAAATGTTTGACAGATGTCCTGGAAACTCTGTTTTTGCTTCTGCTTGTTCCTATCTAAGCATCAAGGTCATTGTGACCTCCTTGACCTTTAGGGCTCCTAGAGTTTCTGCTCTTGGCTTTGGACATATCCCTTATCTCTCTACACACAAAAGTGGATTGCTGTTAGATCCCAGGGTTTGCTTGCTGGAGGGGATCCTCTGCCTTTGGCCTGTCTCCTCAAATGCTCTGTGCCATCTACTTCCCCAAGACTATTAGAGAATGCTCTCATAAAATCAATGACTTCTTCCGTGTTTTCACAATTTTAAAAAACAACTGCAGAACTCTGTCCGAGTGAATATTTGGGAAACGGTCATTTCTTGTGCTCAGCCCACATGAACAAGGTTCAAGGAAAACAGGGTAGGCCCTAGGACCAGATGAATTCCTCTGTCTATTACCCAGCTTGAGTAGTAGTGGCCAACCCCATCTCACCTGACACTGATCTCTTACATGACAGTATTGAGAACCAAATCTGTCCATTTTCAGACCCTAAGCAGCTTGCCAAGAAGTTCACCCAGCGTGGAGTCACACTTGCTCTGCTCCTGTTCACAGAGACATCCTTGGCCTCTGCTTCCATTGGATGATTAGTGAATGCAGGGAGGTCTTTGGAGAAGATCAGGATGTTCAACAACTCAGTGTGTTTTGCTTCCATAAACACTGAGAACTGAGATGAGTCCTTAACAATGTACAGATAAGGGAAGGGAGCTGGGCATACATAGTTTGCTGAGACTCTACAAGAACTGGAGAAAATTCTGAAAGCAGTGATGCAAGAATTGTTGTCAGCCAAAATGGCTGCCTACAGGTTGGGAAAGAATCTTCACTAACCCTACATCTGACAGAAGGCTAATATTCAAATTTTATAAAGAACTCAAGAAGTTAAACACCAACAATCCAATAACCCAATTAAAAATGGGATATAGAGGGATACAGAATTCTCAACAGAGGAATCTTGAGTGGTCAAAAAACACTTTAAAAATGTTCAAAGTCCTTAGTCATCAGGGATGGGGAGGCTCTTAAGAATCAATAGGGGTAACCTTAGCTGATAGTCACAGCATTGTGGATGTGGAACCTTAAGAGGCCACTTCCTGTAGCTAGGCAGAAGTCATAGGGACACCAACCCACCCCAAAAAACTTTTGACCCCAAATTTATTCTGCCTACAAGAAATACAGGGATGGAGGGATGGAGAAGAGACCCAGGGAATGGCCAAGCAATAACTGGTCCAACTAGAGATTCATCCCATGGGCAAGCACCAATTCCTGACACTATTAATGATAGTTTGTTATACTTGCAGACAGAAGCCTAACATGGCTGGCTTCTTGAGAGGCTCCACCCAGCAGCTGACTCAGACAGATAGAGAGACCCACAGCCAAACACTGGATAGAGCTTGGAGACTCTTATGGAAGAGGTGGGAGAAGGATTGAGGGCCCCGAAGGGGGATAGGAACTCTACAGAAATACCAGCAGTATTTCTGGACCCTTGAGAGCTCTCATAGACTGAACCACCAACCAAAGAGCATTTATGGGCTGGACCTACCCTCCCCATCATGTAACAGATGTGTCCCTCAGTCTTCATATGGATCTCAAACAACTAGAACAGAGGTATACCTAATGCTGTTGCCTCTTTGTGGAATCTGTTCCCCTAACTGTCTTGTCTGGCCTCAATGGTAGAAGAAGCACCTAACTCTGCAAAGATCAGATGTGCCAAGGTGGGGGGGAGGATACCTAGTGGGGCCTCCACTCTTTTAGTGGAGAAGGGGGAATAGTAGGAGGGACTGTGGGGGGGGCATTGGGAGAGGGGACAGAGGTCAGATGTAAAATGAGTTCTAAAAAAAAAGAATTGTCAGCAAGAAAAGAAAGAGATGTCTGAGGAAACCTCCCACAGAGCCAGACATGATGTCACACATCTCTAATCCCAGCACTTAAGAGGTTGAGGCAGGAGGATTAGGAGTTTAAGATTAGCCTTAGCTACATTGTGAGTTCAAGGACAGATTAGTAGCCTGGTCTACTTAAGAACCTGTCCCAAAATGCAATACAAAACAAAAAAAAGAAAACTTTTGACTTCTACATGTATTAACCCTGTAGATTCTTATATGTGCATCTACTCTGTGGTAAGAATAAGATGATCCCAGTAAATACATCCCCAGACCTCCAGACCCAAAGCACAGAGGTGATTGCAGATTCATACTGCCTAGATAGCCATTCCAAACAATTTACACCCAATCCTTTCTTAATACGTTGCTAAATCCCTGGGTACATATTTGCTGATACAACATTCACAGCAAGGCTTTGAGCTTTGGAAGGGACTGAAAGTGCTTTTCTTTCCAGACTTACTTCAGCCTTGTTTGTCAGTCCCTTACAGGGGCCTACCCCTAAGTATCTCAACATCTGTGCAGGACTGAGTGGATCAGGGACCCATAGAGCCTTCTTGTCCATTGTGAAGCTGGCCAATCAAATTGATGAGTTCATACTAAAGCTATTAACTTCATTGCTTGGTTAGGTGTGAGTCTATCTTTTTGTGTTCCTTGGCGTATATGTGTGCCTGTGTGTGAGGATGCGGGTTCGTGTGTGTGTGTGTGTGTGTGTGTGTGTGTGTGTCTGTGTCTGTCTGTGTGTGTGTGTGTGTGTGTGTGTGTGTGTGTATGCAAGTGCACATGGTGCATGTGTGGAAGTCAGAGGACACCTACCAGGAGTCAGCTCTTTTCTTTTACCATGTAGTTTCGGGGATTGAACTCAGGTTGTCAGACTTGTCAGCAAGCACCTTGACCTCCTTGTGCACAGTTTGTGGGAATGGAAACTGATGTATCTGCCAGGGAAAGAATCATGATGCTTCCCTCAAAAGTTAAAAGTACAACTGCCAGGAGATTCCACGAGTCTGCATACTCCAAGAGAGGTTTTTGGATCTATATCCCCAGGAGATGCTCGTGAGGTCATTGGTGTGGAGGCTTTGTCTACCGCCAAAAGGTAAGAAAAACGTTATGAAGTTTTTACATGTGAACAGATGAGCAAGCTGTGATCTGCACCATAAAAGGATTATTGCTCAGCCTTAACAAGGAAGGGCATTCTGACACTTGTAACATGGAAGAATTTTGAGGACACCATGTTAAGTGAAGAAAAGCACAGAGACAAGATCTCCGTGTGACTCCACATGTACCAGGTTCCTGGAGTAGCCAAGTCCACAGGGATGGGCAGCAGAAGGCTGGTCAGCCATGTGCAAAGAGGATGACATCTAAAGCTTTGTTGCCATGGAGACAGAAGTCCAGTTTTACAGGATGAAACAGTTCTAAGTACAGGTTCCACAGCTATGTGGATACACTGTTGAAGTGGACCTTGAGAGATTGTTAAGATGGGTACTGCAACTCCGAGGCAGCACTTGCCTGGCATGTACAAGGCCGTGGGCTCCACCTCAAGCACTACACATATACTAAATGGTAAGAGGAAAACTTTTTCACAACTAAAAGTCAGGGTGCATACTTGCCTCTTTGCAGTAATGGCCACTGGCAGCCAAGTGATGCATGGGCTACCCGTGTGCTGTGAGTTCCCCTCTGTCTCTTCCTGAGTCTCTCACAGTTAGTGTCAAACAAATGGAGGCTCAACAGCCTTCCCTGGATGTCAGAGAAAACCACGGAGAGGTCAATGGAAGAAGGGAAGAAAGAATGAACAGAAAATCCACAGAAGATAAATTACAAATGGGCGGTAACCCAAGGAAGAGATGTTCAGCTTCACTGGTACTCCAAGGAGAGCCTACAGAAGCAATGGGGTCTACCCACCACAAAATAAGTAAAGAGTTTAGTGTCACAATTTAAATACCTAATGTTGGGGAGGATTTGCTGAGTTGGATAACTTCAGACAGAATCGGTACATTTCTTTTTATATGTATATGGTCATGTGTGTATGTGTTCATGTATGTGTAGGTTAATATGAGTATGCATGTGCTTATGCAAGTGTGTGTTTATGCATGGTGCTGTCAGAGAACAACTTTAGATGTAATTTCTTGGGTGCTATACATTTTTTTTTTAATTTTTGCCCTGATTTTAATTATTTCTTTCTATCTACTAGTTTGGGTATTGGTTTGGTTTTGGGTTTGTTTGTTTTTACTTTTGTGTGTGTGTGTGTGTTTTTACTTTTTAAAATAAGATTTCTTATTAAATCTACGAAAATGTCATACAATGAATTTTTGTAGAAATGACAGAGAAATCACAGAGGAGTCCACCGAAAGTCACCCGTGGCTTCTGTGTGGTGAAGTATTTATTGTGGACTTTCTTTGCTGTTCTGTAGCTTATAAAATGTTCTAAAATGAGCATTTGCTGTTTTTGTAATTAGAAAACCTATGATTTCAAAAAAGCAACATATTATATCTCCATCTGATGTTTTAAAATTAAAGGCCCTGGGGCTAGGGAGATAGCTAAGCAGTTAAGAGCTCATGCTGCTCTTGCAGAGGACCTACTGTTAGTTCCTAGCACTAACATTAGGTGGCTCACAAGTGCATTTGACTCCAGATTTGGGGGTAGGGAGGCAGGGGTGGGTACAGGATCTGACACACCTTTGGTCTCCCTGGGCACCTGAAATCTCATGCATACACACACACACACACACACACACACACACAGAGAGAGAGAGAGAGAGAGAGAGAGAGAGAGAGAGAGAGAGAGAGAGAGAGAGAGAGAGAGAGAGAGAGATGAAAATAAACCTTCTAAACTTAAAGTCTGTTCTGGAAGCAGATGGCATGGTAATGGTCCACTCTGATGCTTAGGAATGTCAGAGGTAGTATGTGGTGTTGGGATGAAGATGAATGGTAGATGTCTAGAAACAGTGCTCATACACTTCGGAGGTTTTGAACCCTTGTCAGCCTCTGTCAGACATCCATAGTTGGTGCAACTCTTCTCTTCTTCTTTCTCTTCCTCCTCTTCCTCCTTCTTCCCTTCCTCTTTCTCCTCCTCTTCTTCCTCTTCCTTCTTGAGACAGAATCTTAGACTGCTGGCCCAAACATGCTGGAACTGGAGTTCACCATATGGCCTAGATTGGCCTCATACTCCTGGTGAATCTGCTGCCTCAGCTTCCCAAATGCTGCTCTTGCCTCTTTAGAGCTTTTGCTCTCCCTTGGCACTGCATGTCTTGGGCCTTCTGCTCTGTGATGGGCTCATCATGTTTTATGGCTTATTCTCTTTCTATGAGCTATGCCATTCAACTCAGCCAATGTGGTACCACCACCAAAGTGATCCCCTTAATGCTCTCATGCAGGAGAGACGAGTGAGGATTTATTGAAATCATCACTTGGTTTGTATTCTCTCCAACCTGAGGAAGATGGGCTGGAAGGCAAGACACGTACTACCTGAATGGCCACTGCAGTAGAGCTGAGCAGTTAGCTCCATTGGAAAGTGCAGCATTGAGACCATAGATGGACAGTAACTTGTTCAAGTCAGGGTACTGGTTCAGGGGCAGAGCTGGGACTGGCCCTGGCTTTCCTGATAGCTAGCACCTGGCATATACTCAGTAGCTGTTGCTATCCCACTCACACTCTTCCTGCAGGGCTGTGACCTTTGCTTCTGACCCCAACACTAGATTCATTGCCTTGGTGCACTGTGAGACCAGAGCCAGCTAGGCCAGGGGCTGTTGCAGTCGGCTAGGAGCTCCCTGAGGAAAACCAACCTTAAGAGAATGATAGGAGGCTATTCAGGCAAGTTTTAAAATTTTTTGTTGCAAAAACTTGCAATTTAGGTGGAATGTTGCTATCTCTTACTTTAGTTTTATGCAGCTTCCTTCCTTCCTCCCTCCCTTCCTTCCTTTTTTTCTTCTTTCTTTTTCTCCTGATTATAAAAGCCCCACATGTTCTGACAGTTCTAGCTAATATCATAAACAAGTTTTTAAAACCCCTCAAGGTATACTAGTAGAAGTAAAAGAAATTTAATTTCTTTTAAATATTGTGGCTGCTAAGCCCAGGAAGATTGCCCCCAAAACCTACTGCAGATAGGAGGACAGGATGGGATAGTCAGTGACCACAGCAGAACCCTGCCTGGTGCAAACTCACCGGGGGGTGGCTGGGCTGCCACTGTACAACGATAAAAGATTATACACACGTATGCACATACACGCGTATATGCTTACCGATATATGCCTGCAGTGTGTTTACTCAAGCATATGCCTGCATACGTTTGTGTCTGTAGGCACACTATATGTTAGTTCTCACGTGTCTGAGTATATACACTTCTGTCTATGTGTGTCCTAGCTGAGTTAAACAGCTGTGGCAAGGGCTGGTGGAAACAGAAGCCCTCAGGTGTTCTGCGTGGGAGCACAGGTGCAGAGGCAGGTGTCTTGCACTCTGATGCATGCTGGAGTACAAAAGCGGGAAGAGGCAGAGCATATACCTCCATGGGGCTTCCTGATATAGTAGGACATGATCTTTAATGAAATATTTGTGGATCTGGGAAACTTGGCCATTGTGTAAAGTGCTGGTGGAAGATGTAACTGATGTTCTGTGAGAGTCACAGGGGATCTAGCTAGAGGAGGTTGGGAGAAATACAACGCACCACCTAAGAGCTGAGTGAAACTAGAAACGAATTAAAGTAACAAAACAAAACAAAAAACAATATCTAAAGAAACAGAAAGAAAACGTTCTTTCTTTCTTCCTTTCTTTCTTCCTTCCTTCCTTTCCTTCCTTCCTTCCTTCCTTCCTTCCTTCCTTCCTTCCTTCCTTCCTTTTCTTGAAAACCATGATATTAAAGAAAGCATTCCAGGGAGTGGCAAGATGGCTCAGCAGGTGAAAGCACTTATCACCAGGCCTGATAACTGAGTTCGATACCAAGGATCCACGTGGCAGAAGGAGATAACCAACTCACCTCAGCTGTCCTTTGACCTCCACACACTTGCTGTGGCATATACCATACGGGCATATACAGAAACAGTAAATAAAAATTAAAATGTAATCAAATTTCTTTAAAAGAAGCCCTGCTGGATGTGACCCTATTACCACTGAACTCATCTGCATTTTGCTACCAGCAAAAGCAAAAGGCAGAATGCAAATTGCAAAAACAAGCAAATAAAACTGGAAAAAAATCCTGCAACAAACAAAAGCAAGAGTTGCAAATTTTACATATAAAGAGCTTTGTCCATCAATAAATCTCTCCTCCCTCTCAAAAACTGGATTTAAGACAGGAAAGTCTCACACGCATGTCCAAAGAAGTCAATACAAAAGGCCAATAAGCAGGAAAAAATTGCCTTCAGTGGTAATCAAGACATGAATTATAACAATCGTGTGCTTTTATTTCTTCATTTCTTCTTGCTGATGAAATCAGCAGAGATTTAGTGCAGAATTTAGATGGGAATATAAATCGGTGTAACTTTCCTAGAAGGCAATTTGACAGTGCCCATCAAATGCTTTAGAAGTATTCTTACTTGGTAGTTTCACTCAAAGAATCTACCTTTGGGAAACCAATGTGCAGAGAGAGGTGAGGGCTATTCACTTCTCTCACAACGGGGTAAAACAGATCATTGTAACTGTCTAATAGAACGAAATGGGAGGGAGTGATAGGCAGACATTAAAATTTACATCATTGAGGACACTTAATGATGTGGGAGAACGGTCACCATATATAGTCAACTGGAGGAAGCACAGTTTACACAGATGGAATATTCAAATCGAGTGTCCAGAGATATAAACCAGTCATGTGTGGAAACTTGATAGACTGCCTTGAACTGGGTTCACATTACATACCAGAGGAGAATGGGTGGAGAAGTCAATGGGAGGCTCAGGATCATCGATTACCCATGTGAGAGAATAAAATAGAGTGTTATAGTTCACTCCTGACAATTGGATTCCAGGTGCAAGAGCAACAAGCAAAGAGAAAAACTAAATGTTCTAGAAGGAAAAACGATATGATGGCTACATGACTTCAGACAGAACAATGTCTTCAATGACAAGATATACTAAGCCTGGGGGATTTAAAAAGAAAAAAAAAACTGGTAAATTTTGTGCATGCAATTTCAACTGCTGGAAGTTTATGACGGAAAAATTCTGTTCAGGAGTTGGAGGGGAGGGAATGGGGTGGATTGGATTCAAACACATTATATCCATGTGTGAATACAAAATAAGTATTTTAAACACCTGGAAAGTAGCACAATCATTGAATTCAAGGCACTTAGAAAAAGGAAGAATTGTCTCTAGACATTAGAGGCAATGAATCATCCACCTTAGCAAGTATGGGAATCACAGGTGGATGTGTGAATTGCTGCTGCTGCTCCATGGACGACACTTTTAGTAACAAGGATATGAAGGAGTCTTATGGGTAAAGGAAAAAAAAAAGAATCAAATCAACACCTTAGACTAAGCCCAGTGAAGGGTCCTTACACAAGAGAAACTAAATGGCCAATAGACATGTTACATTGCTTAGGAAAATGGGATTACCAATCTCCATTGCTAACTAAATTGGCTTAGAATCACCTAGCAGATACACTTCCTGGTGGGCATCTCCAGAGAGGTTTAACTAAGAGGGAAAGATGACTCTGAAAGGAGGTGGGGCAGGAAGACTCAATGAACTGAAGTTCCAGACTGAATGAAGAGGGGAAAGGAGAGGTTCAGAAGAATGCTGGAAGTTCCCATTCTTTGCTTAGTGGTCAGTGACAGGATCAAGCCATTTCTGTCACCATGCTTTCCCACCACGGTGGACTGCATTCTTCCAAACTATGAGGGAAAAGAAATCCTTCCTACTGTAAGTTGGCTTTTGTCAGTGACTTTGCCACAGAAACAGGGAAAGTAACTGAGAGAAGCAGGTTTGTGGCTATGTGGTTTGTTGGATTGTGGAACTTCTATATGGGAGGAATGTAGAAGTGTCTTAAGCTGCTTGCGAGATAGCTGTGGAGTGCTGTCGGCTGAACTTCACAACTACTTCTGGTGGGGATTTGGAAGATCAGAAGCAGGTGAAAATGAAGTCAGGGATCACTAGGCTTCAGAAGGGAACAACGATTCTATAGGGAGTTAGACTAGAGGGCATTGTATTATGGGAAAAAAGTCCCTATGCCAATGGATGGTACTCCTCTTATCTAACGTCCTTAAGCTGCTTTCTGTCAGGTCCTTGGTCACAGCAGTAGTACAGATAAGGTTGCTGCTACAGACCTGATAACAAGTTCATTGCTTAAATAAATAGGGCAGGTGTTCTAGGCGGTTGAGGGTAGTATTAGGTTCTGTACTTCATGCCTTTGGGGTCCTGGCTGGGGGCTCAGGCATTGCTAAGCTGCTTTAGAAAGCTTGGTAGTTGAAAAAGGGAATGAAGATTGTCCTGGGGAGGTTTTCACAGGCTAGACCAAGAAAGTATGTAGAGCTTCTGTTAATATCCATGGGTTGGAACCCTGAGGCCATAACTAACTGAAGAGGGGCTGAGAGATGGAGTCAAACTGTGCTAGAGAAAAGGGAGAGCAGTTGGGAACCAGATAGCAATCTTGGCCACACATCGAATGAGACACTCAGCTCACTAGCAATCAGGGAAATGTAATTAAAGCCATTTCCATCACCAGACTGGCAAAACAGATTATCAAGACCATCACAGCCAGCAAACAGCTTCACAGAGAATAACCCCAACCCCCTCTCATCCTTCTTAAAATCTCTATTCTAAGCATGCACTGCCTCGCACATACCATTCATTTAGTTGTTAGTGGTGTTTACTGTTTATATTCTATATTTCCACTTAGCAATGCTAACAGGGCAGGGTTGTGTGAACATTACCTTAACGCATGCCCAGCATCCACAGCAGAGGGGGCCCTGTTTGGCCCGGCAAAGGATTTGCAGAATAGAGAGGTTGAAATAGAGGGAGTCCAAATCGCCTTTCTTCACCAGCCCCAGCACCCAAGAATGAGACTTAAACCCTCAACCGCATGGTCACTTCCAGCCTGTGGCTCATCCCATCTCAAGTTCCAGATTACCCCCTCCATGTATCTATGAGCACAGCAGCTCTTGCCTTCACCCACTATGCTTGGTTATTTTATAATGTTATTTTTCCTTGCAACATAAATAGTATGCCATTTGATGTGCAATTTGATGCATTTTAATTGATGCAGAGCCTCGGTGAAAGCCCTGGGTATTGGTAAGTCTGCATTGCTAACAGAATACCCGACACAAGCAATTTGGAGTGAAAAAAGGGTTTGTCTCAAGGTTATCAAAGTTTCAATCCACGGTGTCTTAGGGTTTTATTGTTGTGAAGAGACAACATAATCATGGCAATTCATTTAAAGGAAAACATTTAATTTGGGGCTGGCTCTACAGTTTCAGAGGTTTATTTCATTATTATCATGGCAGGAAACATGGTGGCATCCAGGCAGACATGGTGCTAGCAAAGGAGCTGAGAGTTCTATATCTTGACCTGCAAGCAGCTGAAGGGGACTGTGTGTCACACTGAGCATAGCCTGAACATAGGGAGACCTCAAAGCCCACCTCCACTGTGGCAGACTTCTTTAAACAAGGCCACACCTCCGAATAATGCTACTCCCTATAGGTTAAGCATTCAGATACATGAGTCTATGAGGGCCGTTTCTATTTAAACCAATGCACATGGTCTGATCATTTGACTTTGTTGCTTCTGAGGCAGTGTAGTGAGTCTGAGCATCATGAATAGAACATGTGCTAGGACAGAGTAGGAGGAAAAGGGAGTGGGAGAGGAAGGGAGGGAGGGATGGAGAGAGAGGAACAAATTACTTAAGAAAAGATAAGCCCTTCAGTTCAGTGTCCTCCCTGCCTACACAATGACCTGTTACTTCCAATCAGGCCTCACTTCTTGGTTTCCACACTTCATAATGTCATTAAATTATGATCCGTCTATGGATTAATCCTCTACTGATGAAGTCAGAGCCCTTATGATCCAGTAACTTCCTAAAAGCCCATAAGAAAGCATCTAAGCCTTTACAGGGCAGGCTTTGTAACCTAACCACAACAAATCACCATGGAGAGATAGACTGACCGACCCCATAGAACTCTTAAGGGAGCAAGCTTTAGATGGTGGATCATACATCAATAGGAGCAGGAGGTACACACACCTCTCCCTTCATTGTGAATGTATTTCTAGTCTATTTTTCTATCCTCAAATCTCCTAAGGGTTTGCAATAAAAGGCTCTTCTCTTTCCCCATTAGACTATGGGATCTTCAAGGACCCTGATCCATGTGACTGTTCTTCATGGCTGCTCCGGGATCTGGCACAGTTCCCTGTCCCTGGTAGATGCTGAATAGAACATAATTTCATGGATAAAGGAGTGTGATGATATCTGAGTGGTCAAGAAATTTGGCTTCTCCCTCTGACTTTAATCTAATATGGGGAACACATATGACTTAGCATTAGGAATGTCAAATATGAGATGGGGTTATGAATGAGACAGCTGGCTCAGAGGGCACCCTCAATGGCATATTGTCATTCAGTGTCTTTTCCTGTTACTGTGATAAAATACCCCGACCAAGGCAACTTTAGGGAGAAAGTTTTGGCTCACAGTTACAGTCTACAATGTGGGGCAGTCAAGATGGGAACTTGAAGTAGCTGCTGACATCACATCCAGTCAACAGAAGAAAGAACTGAATTAATGCGTGAATTCTCATGTTTTTATACAATTCTGTATCTCAGTGGGGAATGACCCCACCCACAGTGGGCGAGTCTCCCTACCTCAATTATGTAATCACCACAGGTGTGCCCAGAGGCCCATCTCCTTGGTGATCGCAGATTGCCAAGCTAACTGATAACATCAACCATTACATGCATTCATGTATGTAATGATTGCAGTAAGGACCTGAGAGCACCTACTCTGTGCCAGGCACTGTACTGGGTGTTGAGGAGATGAAGGTGTGTATGAGCAGATACCATCTCAGGGGGCTTATCATTTGAGTGAGAGCTATGTGCTAGTCAATGACCTATACAATAAAGAGATCTAACACACCAGTCAGAGCACTACAACCCTCCAGGTGCCGGGTTTGAACGTTTTGCTATGTTCTCTGCACACAAATAATCCTGTTATCTCAGAAGAATTGCTCAGGAAAGAGAATCCTTTTTTTATTTGCTATCAAGGTTAGAGTTGTTCTGAGAATCACCGTGTTTATAATAGCGAACTCTTCTGCAATAAACACGGGAAGGCAGAAATGAGCAAAACCACCAGGCTGTTGCCTTTCATAATCTCCGACTTCAAAACCACAAAATAGACCTTTCAGATAAACCAACCAGCCTTGGAATTACCCGAAACTCAACCAGGGACACTTGCCTGAGAACACTGGAAATGACAAACTCTGCCTCCCGCTCCTCTTTGCACGACTTTATCGCTCAGAAGGAAGCACCCTGCCTTATAAATATTTCCCATTATGGAACTTTTTTGGTAAGCTCCTCTAGTAATTTCAGATCTCAGCTAGGTTTGTTCTCCCTGCTGTCCAATACAATATCTTCCAGGGCCGAGGCACTGAAGTGATGGAGAGAGAAGAGAAATTAAGACAACTTCGCAGCATTCCATAAGCATTTGCATGCGAATCAGGCTGTCCTGCTGTTTCATAAATTTGCTATGGAAGGGAACCATGAGGACCAAAGTTCACATCTAGTAAGGCGCTTTACCCGTGCATCATGAAGGTTGCTACAAAAAAAGTGATAATATCCTTGCAAATATAGGACTAATGAGAATATACATAGCACATCTGAGAGCACTCCGATGTGTAATTATTGTGAGGATTTCACAGACACATAAATATAATGATCTTCAGCTAAGTAAATTGCTAGCTACCAATGAAATAAATAGGGTCCCTTCAGAATTTGAAATAATTTGGAGTAGGAGGGGGTGGGAAATGACTCACCTTAGCTGTTATCTTAGGAACAGTAATAGAGGAATCTAGCTGCCAACTCCAGTGCCTTTACATTGTTCTTCATACCCTGTAGAGTGTGTCAGAAGCGCTTGGTCCCTGCTGACTTCCAACCGCCCATTTTGATAAGCTACAGCACAGCACGGCTCAGCACTGGGTAGGAGCAGCTAATACTGTTTGCCGTGGTAGGCATCCCAGCCATAAAATTTTTCCCAGAAACACTGATGTTTTTAAAGGTCAGGTTGCTACTGATTTGACAGGATAACATAAATTCATCTTTCTAGGAGGAAAATGGTATACATGACTCGATTTAAAGGTTAAACTGCCTCCCCACCACCACTAGATAGGTCAAAGATACAGGACTTTAATACACAAAGTATAATTACCTGTTTGGACAGACAGGTGGAAGGAAGTGGCCCAGACTTTAGTTTTTTTTGTAGGGATGTTTGAGAACCTAAGAATCTATTGACATGTTATTTCTGAATATAGTTCATTGTACGGGGAAAAATTCTACCATGTTGCTTGGTTAAGATGTTCTGTCTCTGCCTTTCCTAACTATGGGATTCTATAAATCCATTTCAGAGAGCTAATACAGTCTGAGGCTGTTCCCAGTTAGCAGTGTTTACAAGCCTAGCAAACTTTCCCCACTATTTACAATGCCAAAGCATACAGGAGGTGGAAAGTGAGGGCTTTGTAGATGAATAAAGGGCAGACACTTTTGCCCACTGAGCCATCTCCCTGGCCAATGTGATGGTTTGTATATGCTTGGCCCAGGGAGTGGCACTATTAGGAGGTGTGGCCTTGTTAGACTAGGTGTGTCATGATGGCCGAGGGCTTAAGACCCTCACCCTAGCTGCCTGAAAGTCAGTCTTCCACTAGCAGCCTTCAGATGAAGATGTGGAACTCTCAGCTCCTCCTACACCATGCCTGCCTAGATGTTGCCATGTTCCCACCTTGATGATAATGGACTGAACCTCTGAACCTACCAGCCAGCCCCAATTAAATGTTGTCCTTATAAGACTTGCCATGGTTATGGTGTCTGTTTTCAGCAGTAAAAATCTAACTAAGACAGCCAAAATATACTTTTTAAATCCACAGAATTTTTTTTAAATAAACTAGGAAAAAGGTAGGTAGAAACTCTGTCATTATAAAATAGAAATAGACAAATCAGACTCAGAGAACTTTATTCATTCATTCCTTCATTTAGTCATACTTTTCATTTGTATATTTTTAAAAAGTGTTGAAGCTTATAACATTTGCTGGATTGAGAGTAACTGGAGAAGACCTGATCTTAACCTTATAGATTCTATAGCCACACTGGGAAAAAAAATTAAATAGTCTCATGCTGTGTTTCTGTTGTGGGGGACAGGAGAGGCATCCACCTGTACCTCTCTATGACCCCAACCATGGCATCTGCCTCATGTCCACACCAGGACACAGGTAGTCCAAGCAAGCCAACAAGGCTTATTTTAGCAGATGCAAAAGCAAAAGTAGAAAGCAAGAACAGCCTTGAGAGAGGCAGGCAGAGCTGAGAGGCCATTTCTATTTCTTCTCTCCTGACCTACCCCCAGGGTGGCATGCTAGCCTCCTTCCCTAGAATAATGGAAAGCTTTCCTAGAAGCCACTCTAACTCAATTCAGTCTGTGTTAACTACATTCACAAATAAGTATGGTGCCACCGTTAGTCTTAGGTGCTATAAAGAAGCAGGTTGAGAAAGCCATAAGGAACAAGCCAGTAAGCAGTGTGCCTCCATGGTCTCGGCACCAGCTCCTACCACCAGGTTCCTGCCCTGACTTCCCCAAGAGATAGGAGCATGACCTAAGATTTGTAAGGTGAAATAAACCCTTTCCTCCCCAAGTTGCTTTTTGTCGTGGTGTTTTATCACAACAGTAGAAACCCTACAATAGCATGAAAGCAAATTACTCACAAAGTTGAAAAGTTTACTGGGGGAAAGGGAAACGATGCCTTTTATATGACCCGGGATAGTATCATGAGGACCATCAGAACCTGGGCAGACATGCTCTACAGTTTCCCTAGAGCCCTGTTCTTCCCTTTGCCTGTTCAGCTTGCCCATCTCATACCCAGCTGTAAGCTGTACCTTCCTCAACATTCCCCACCTTGCTGCTTTCTCCTCAATATTCATTCAACTCTAGCATCTGTTTTTACTGGAACACTACTAGCCACCCCTCCCCCATATCATATCATGCTGAGTTTTACAGAACACAGTTTTTACACACACTGGGCTTTCCCCACCACTTACAATTCTCCCACACAGACCTTGGTCTTACAGATATCAGCAGGTACTTTTTAAGGGTCTGGGAGAGGCCTGGACTGAAGCAAAGGTGGGTCAAGGGTAGGCCCATTCTTTTCTGCCCAATGACTCATTTGTTCACTTGCTTGCTTTTGATACTTAGAGATTTTTATTGTGTGTTAATTTAACTAAGTAAATATTCATGAGCATATACAGTAAGGAAGACTCCTCACCTGCATGTCCTCTGAAATGTTGTTCCTTTGAAACCTCTGGGTCTGGGCCTCCATAGTCCACCCTGCTCCCAGTGCTACCATCTTCCAAGCTCCTACTAGGATGGATCATTAACCCCTGCTGACAGCATCGAACCACTTTCCTAGTCCAGAGTCTTCCACAGTCCTTCCAAGGCTAGCATGGGTCAGGCTTGTCATAGCAATAGCCTCACTCCCCATACCAAGTTCTGTCTTAGTTACTCTTCTTCTATTGCTGCAGCGAAGCAACTTATAAAAGAAAGCCTTTCATTGGGGATCACCATTCTAGAGGAGTAGAGTCTATGCATTAAAAAAAAAATGAGTGTGTGGGAGGGCATTCTATGCCAAACCACCACAGGATGAAAGTGCTATTTTTTTCAAGGGGAGATAAAAGTCTTTATAGCAAGTTGATATAACTAAGAGTTTCAGATCCCGCAGGAACAGCTGAGCCTGCTCCCAGACTTTTGCTCCAGCTTTCCCCTTTCCCCCTCTCTTCATCCTTTCCTCTTTTTCCCATCTAGTGACATCAGCAGCAGGATGGAGCTGGCACTCACAAGTGTTTGGGGAATGAGTGATTCAAACACCAGTCAGTCACATGATGCCCTGGTGTGGAGTATACCATGAGGTTGTGTATCCTGGGGAGAAGAAATTTGTGTTGTGGCTTCCACAGCTCCTGAAGGCATGAAAGTGGGGAGGGAGAGGGTGCTGGAAAGAGGAGGGGATCCTCCCTGCAGCCACGTGTAGTGACCCTGGTACCTATAGTCCTGGCTAGGTCAAGGATTGAGCTGGAGGCAATCGCTAGAGATCAGAGTTTGAGACCAGCCTGTAACACAGGGAGATTTCATCTTTTAAACAACAAACCAATCTTCAACAGCTTGGTCACAGAGGAGAGGAGAGAAAGGGCAGGGCCCTTAACAGAGGTGGAAACTGCTCATGAAATATGGTCTTCATTTCTTTTTGTTCTCTTTCTGCCACTCTGGAGTCATTCCTACTTTTTGAGTGTCCTGCCAGGAGCAAATGATTGGCACTTGAAATAGCACAATAAAGACACAAGCCAATTCTAGACATACCAGGCAGGAGACATGTGCTGGGCTAGTCCCCATTCCCTAGAGTGAAATTGTCACCAGTTTCAGTGGGACCTCTCCACTCGGAACCCCCTTCCCTTTCTCTTTGATGAGTAAGCCAGCTGAGCCACAGTGAGAGACAAGGAGGAGCAGCCTCTGTGAAGACCGTGCTGCCCCCAACACTGCCGTGGTCTTGAAGGAATCTGGTCACCTTCCACTGGTGACATGGACGAAGCTCTAGGATGTATGCCTCAAGCCTCCTTCAGAAGGACAAAGGCAGGAACAAGGACAGATCTCAGACTCCCAGAGGTCAGCTGCTGCTCTTGGACACTGTCTAGAGAGGGCCCTAAGAAAACGTCACACCCAGGCTTGCTCGGCCTCTGAATGCTCAGAGCATTGTTCTCTTATAGTCCAGCAGATCTGAGCTCTCAGATACCCCCTCCCCGCATCGAAGGGCGGATGGCTGCGCCATGCTCCAAATGCCATACTTCAGGACTATGGCTCACCTTCCAGTGATCACCATCTTCTCATCACCAGCATTTCTTAAATAAAGCTGGTAGGCTGGTGAGCGCCATCATACACGGGTAATATTTCAGCCAGAAATAGGTGCTGTGATTCACATTGCAGCTAATGTCTAGCTAATATCCTCCACAAGGACAAACAAAAAATCTGCACTATTCTTCTGAGTCTGCCCCTCAGACAAACAGGCAATCATCTTCCTTAGCTAGCCATTTTTGGTGCTGCTTAGAGAATGGGAGAGAGCGGATCTTCAAGGTGAACACCTAACATCGGCAACACTGGTGGTCTTGCCTCTCTAGCAAGTCACAGGAAGTCCTCCCTGTCCTCATCATTTACTACTAACTAGAAGTTCCTTACACAAAGAACTGTTGGTATTGACAGAATGCTAAACTCCAAAACAGTAGAGTGTGGGAGTTAGCAGATAGCAGCATGCTTAGATACCACGAGGAGGTTCAGTGTCTCCCAGTCTTCTGCTTTATCCTCAAGAATAAGTACGGGTTAGACAGCTGTTTATTTTATGTGATGGTGTTCCTGAGACAAACAACTTAAGGGAGGACTTGCTGTGGTTTGCTGTTTCAAAGGTTTCAGCCATGGTCCCTGACTCTTGCTCCTGGGTTATGGTGAGGGAAGCTCATGGCAGGAACAGGTGGGACAGAGGGAGTGACTGAGTGAAAGAAAGTGAATATACCTTCATAGACATGTCTCCAGTGACCTGTCCCAGCCCCCTCTCTTCCCAATAAATATCATCAACTGAATCCATAAATGGGTTTGCTCATTGATTGGGTCAGAACCCTGATGAGTCACCACCCATCACCAGATGAAGACCGAGGGTTCAGTACACAAGGCTTTTCAGGGTAACTCATATCCCAAACCATAAAAATCACATATGCCAGCTCATCTGGCCAAACAGGAAAGCTGAAGCATAATTGCTTTTGGACTCCATGAATGTATGGTGTTCCTTAGCAACTGCTTCTGCTTGCAGAGGCCACTGAGCCAGGCTTCTGTTGGTGCGGTTCTAGGGAAGACCCGGAGAGAAACAGGCCGTGGGTTCAGCAGCTCACATTTACAACCAAATCTTTGTCCTTTTTCATATACAGGGCTTTTTTGCACACACACACAAATTCCTGTTGTATAGAAAGAATGATTTGTAGTTAGCTTAAACACAGGAGGCTTACCATGCTGAAGTCTTTAACTCAAAGACCATGATGGAGAGAGCTGTTCTGGGACCCCAGTGAGCTGCTTGGTAGTCCTGGGAAGGGACTTGGCTGCTGTAAAAACCTACTCCAAGTGTGGACTTTGAGCGTAGAATGGAGCTCTTTCCTTTTCCTTATTGATTTTTGTTTCTACTGAGACAGGATATCATACAGCCCATGCTCGCCTAAGATTTGTTCTGTAGCCAAGAATATCCTTGAACTCCTGGTCCTCCTGCCTCCACTTCTTAAATGCTGAAATTGCTGTGTGTGTTCCCCTGTCTGGCTCCTTTTCCTTAATTTTAAGTAACTCAAATAGCTGAAGGAATGGCCAGCCTACCAGAAGGAGTCACATGTCTAAATCCTCCAGTCAACACCCATCCCAAATGTGGGTGGGTCTACAAATGCCTGCCATATGCAGAAGCACAACAAAATGCTCTTTCACTCTGAGGGCAAAATCACTGATCAAAGTTTTCATCAGGTTGCTGGACACAGGGAAATGTCCAACAGAGAGGGCACAAAGGGGCAGAAACAGACTAATGAGCTCATATCAAACTGGATGCTGCCCCTCCAGGGAGGTATGGTGGCTTGTCATTCATATCAGCTGTCCTCAGCTTGTCCTGAAGGACAGGCTGATGAATCTCCATGGTTACTCATGGAGATAGAGTTCAAGATATCTTTTTCAAGGGCCATGGTGTGGGCATCTCCCACTCACTGTTTCTGTTTGCTGGGACTGTGGGTAGTATTTTTCTTTTCCATTCAACAAATTTTTAATGTGGCTATATTTTATAACATGACAATGTTTTGCTTATTATTTTCACAGGAAAAGTTCAGGAGGATGACCCCTTCTAACCTTCTAGTGAGTGATTCTTCAGGAAGGAGGAGAAAAGAGGAGGGGAGGCTAGGGGACATGGATAAGAAAGGTCCATGGGGGAATCTTTCGATTTTAGAAAAACACACTGGATGTGGTTAATTTTGCATTTAGCTGTTTTGTTGATGGTTTATTAACAGGACCAAAGAAAGCATTGTTGCATTCCAACGATGATAGAATTTCCAAGGCAGCTTGGTGTTGGATTATTTCCTAGCAAAGATTCAATTTCGTCCAAGTAAAGTGTGTTTTTCTTGAGACAATTTTGAGCTTGCCTGATGATGAAATGGTGCCCAACTCCTCTTGGCTGGCCTTGATTTCCTTCAATGCATCTATTGGGTTCACTAAGAACCTCTAAGCAAACTCTGCTGATCAGCAAAATATGGAGTTAAAAGAGGTGCCAAGGAGCATATACATGCTTTTTTAAAATTTATTTTCTCAGCACAAAAGTTAGGCCAGTTTAATGACAGATGATCAGGTCTGACCTCTGTTGGTTTGGGGAGAGGTGGGCTTGTCATGATTCCTAAGGACCAATCTCCCCAAGACCCGTGCTTTCCTAGAGAACTGTGAGCTGGCTGCTGAGCTATGTGCAAACCCAAAGCAGGCAGGGACAAAGACAGAAAACACTGGCCTTGGTGTCACTGACATAGGGTGATGTCACTCTCTAAGTGGCCAGAGAGCCTTTGTCATTTTGGTGCTTCTAGTGTTGGTGCCATACAGGACTGCATGGTTTGCCAATCACAGAAGAGCAGATCCCAACCAAGGCTGTGACCTCCACAAATGTACATCATTATTGACCGTGGCTCTTCTAACCAATCAGAACTGACTTAGGAATTCTTAATCTCCCAGTATTTTGGGAGGTCACAAATTTTAAAATCAAGAGTCAGTCCTGCTGTGTCCCTTTTGGAGGGTGTGGGGGATCCTGTCTTTATGTCTTTTCCAGCTTCTACAGTTACCAGCATTTATTCCCTGGATCATGGTCACTTTCTCCATCTTCAAAGCCAACAGTTAAGTATCATCAAAGGTCAATCTTTCTCTCCTCTCCTCTTTTCCCCTTCTCCTCCCTATTCACCCCTGCATATGATCTCATGTTTCCTTCTCTGATGCTAATCTTCTTTCAAAGGGATCTTTGTAAGAAATTTGGGCCCACTTGCTTCGTCCAGGATCACACTTGCATGTCAACATCATTAATCACAGCTGTCAAGTTCATTTTGTGCAGAAGGTTTTCACAGGTTTCTGGGTTGGGAGACTGTTTTATTTAACCTGTAGCTTGTACAAGCCCATCAATATGAGATGTTTCATTTTGTTGTTTTGTTTGGTTTGGTGTTGAACATACCTTGCATTCAAGAATAAATGTTACCCATTCATGACCTTGTTGTTATTTTTAAGTAATTGTTGGATCGAGACCATTAATATTTTACTCAAGATCTTAGTTATCTAAGCTTATAAAAGTGAGATTTCCTTCTTTATCTAACAAATAGTTTGAAGCAACAATAATGAGTCGGGCATTGTTCTAAGACCTTGGAGTTCATCAGGAGACAAGGTAAAGTCATTGACTTACAGAATTTACATTCTAGAGGCAGAGACAATAATAAGTGGACAATAAATATTTACAGACAATGGTACTCACAATGTGGAAAGGTAATTTGGGGAAGGAAATGGGGAGTAGCAACACTTGATGAGGAGAACTGAAGGAAAGCATTGGATAAGCTATGACAGCCAGGGCAGAGGCCCTGAAATAGGGCCACTCTGTGCCTTATGCAGAAAGAGGGGTACACAGGAAGCAGCATAGGAGAGAATGAGAAAGCATGCAGGGACTTGGGGAGCAGACAAGGACCTGTCACCAGGGCAATGACATAATCTTACACCGTAAGCAGGTCTATGTGGAAGCAAGGAAGAGAAACACAAAAGAGGAAACAATGGCTGGGAACTGGAGCAGAAGACTGGCCAGCCATCTTCATTTTCTAGAATGTTACTGTTTGGTTTTGATATCAACATTTTAACAAGTCCTGGAACTTTCTCTCTTTGTTTATTTTGGAGGGAGAAGGGTTTACTTAAGAGAAGAGTGATCTATTTTTGATTCTAAGGTCTGGTAAAACTCACCTGTCAAGGTAGTGGAGCCAGACTCCTTTCTTGAGAACATTCTGACTGATCCATGGATGTACATCAACACATTCTTTTGATTTTTAAAATCCCACTTGTTTCTAGGATTGCATATCCTGTTTTAAACATAACAGTTTAGTGCTGTGGCTGACTTTTCTTTTTCTCCTTTTATCTCTCTTTCAGTCAACCTTGCCAGGTATTTATGTTTCTTTACTTTTTTAAGGTGTGACATCTCCCCATTCTTTCATTCTGTTTATTTCTTACTCATTTTTGTAATTTCCTTCCTTCTGCTTCCTTTACTGTTATTTGCTGACTGTAATCTTTTTTCCAAGTAATTATGACTCTCTCTCTCCCTCTCTCTCCTCTCTCTCTCTCTCTCTCTCTCTCTCTCTCTCTCTCTCTCTCTCTCTGTCTCTCTCTCTCTCCCTCTCTGGCAGTGTTGTCAACTGACAGACTCTGGAATTGCCTGATAATGGCTCTTTGGGAATGCCTGTGGGGGATTATCTTGATTGTGGTGAGGTGTCAGGACCCATCCACTGTGAGCAGCACCATTCTCTAGGCAGGAATCTTTGACTGTATAAGTGGAGAAAGGGAGCTGAGCACAGCATGCATTTATCTCTCACTGCTTCTTCTTCTTCTTCTTCTTCTTCTTCTTCTTCTTCTTCTTCTTCT
>JADRCD010234902.1:39748-50882 GCA_019843815.1 Montemys delectorum
TGCTGCTGCTGCTGCTGCTGCTGCTGCTGCTGCTGCTGCTGCTGCTGGAGAGATGGCTATCATCAAGAATGTACTGCTCTTGCAGAGGATCTGAGTTTGGTTCCCAGCCCTAACTTAAAGTAGCTCACAACTAACTTTAGATCCAAGGCATCCAATGCTTTCCTCTGGACTCTATGGGCACTGCATTGACATGTGCACACAAACACACACAGAAGCACACAAATACACTCAATTAAAAAAGAAATCTACCCCACCTGGGGATACATCTCATACAGCCACCAAACTCGGATGTTATTGTGGATGCTGGGAAGTGCTTGCTGATGGAAGCCTGATATGGTTGTCTCCTGAGAGCTTTGCTAGAGCCTGACAAATACAGAGGAGGAAGCTCACAGCCAACCACTGGATTTAGCTTGGGGGTCCCCAGTGGAGGAGATGGAGAAGGAGCTGAAAGAGTTGAGGGGGTTTGCAGGATCATGGATGGTGCTGTCAATAGGCCAGACCTCCGGAGCTCCCAGGGACTGGACCACCAACCAAAGAATACACATGGAGCAACCCACGGTGCTACCCACATATGTGGCAGAAGATGGTCTTGTTGGACATCAGTGGGAGGAGAGACCCTCTGGCCTGAGGGTGTTCAATGCCCCAGTGTAGGGGAATGCCAGGGTGGGAGGATGGGAGTGGGTGGGTGGGGGAGCACCCTCATAGAGGCAGGGGGAAGGGAGATGGGATAGGAGATTTCTAAAGGGAAATCCTGGAAAGGGGAGAACATTTGAAATGTAAATAAAGAAATTATCCAAGAAAAAAATCTAACAACCGCAAAAATAAAATAAAATAAAATAAAATCTTATAAGGAAAAATTCTTTCCATACTTCTATGTGATGACTTGGAAAAGGATCAGACAAAAGCATGAGCAGGTGGCCAAGACCCAAAAGCAGAAATCTGTATGGGGCATTCAGGAGGTATGAGTAGGCAGGTACAACATATGGGGAGTTAGAAATGGGGAGGGAAGTCAGAAATGGATCCTGTCCAGATATGGTGGTTCATGCCTATAACCACTAGCACTCAGGAACCTGAGGGAAGAAAGTTGTGAGTTTGAGGCCAGCTTGGACAACCTAGTGAATTTGATGCCAACTTGGGTTATGGAGTGAGACACTGTCCAAAAAACCTTTAAAATATAGATACTCCACCATAGGTATGTGGGCCATGGTGGAACAAAGAGATGGTGGAATCCATATGGCAGGAAGGTGTTGAAGGTCTAGATGAGAGGACTTAGCACATGACACTCTGGTTTTGAAAGGTTGCTCTAATCTAGTGAGATAATGACTGGAGACACAGTAGTCTAGGAGAATGAAGAGCATGGTTTGTAGAATTTAATAACCAAAGAAGTTCTAAAGGTAGTGCTGGCAGTGCCTGCAGCCTGGTAGGATAGGGTAAAGAATAAGAAGTGGATGGTAGACCAGAGCCTGCCTTCTTTTTGGAAAATGGGTCCACAGGAAGCTGAACTAAATCCAGAACTAAAGTTGGTTTCAGGTGGAAATGGCTTCCTGTGCCACTGAGAATGCTCTAGTCCTGTCCTTGCCATCTTGGGAAAAACATATACCAAGTCTGAGAACAGCAGAGGATTTGGTTCTATTAGCCAGAGACAATTTAATTCTAGTTGACATGTCATTTCTGTGTCAGAACAAGCTACTCACTCACTTTCCTTGTGTGACCAGGGATTTATCTTCATCATCTGTAGTAGTCACATTGAGCTAGACCAGAATTTGAGATGAATGTGAATTTCAATTAAGCAGCTCTGAGCCAGTGTGTTTGACTTTGTGGATTATCCTCCAGATGTCCTGGGCACCACTAAAATAAATAAGCAATTCGGGGAGAGATGGTAGAGAAAGAGAAGGCAGAAGAACATGTTTGATGCAGAGATGCGGAACTGGAGACTCGAGGGTAGTGAAGGACAGCCTGATGTGCGAAACCACTGATGCCATCTGAGGCCATGATAAAGTCCTGGTCCCTGTTGTCCCCAAAGACCATGTCTCAGTCAGTGGTCCTGCAGCATTGAGGGTCTGTTACCACCAAAGGTCATGCAGACATCCCTAGTCTGGGCTGCCACCTGGAGCCATGTTGATGTTTCAGAGCTCTGCCCAGGTGGTCCCACCCCTCATCAGCTTCAGCACTTGGGAAAGCTGGCCCCAACTCTATCCTGGGCATCCTGGGAGAGTTAGCCCCAACTCTCACTGACTGCAGCACTCTAGAGAGCAGGCCCTGAACCTCTCCCCCGAAGCACAGTTGATCTGGCCCTGGGTGAACCAGCCCTGAGGGCATGAGAGCAGGAGAACTGGCCTTGCCCCTTGCCACGTGAGCTAGCCAGGCAGTGATGGAGAGCAAGCTCTGGTGATGCGGTTGAGGGAGAGCTGGAGGGCCGACCAGTTTAACTACCGCCCAGGCCCAGATCCAGGGCTTTGAGTTGGCCCACCCCAACATCTACCTCATCTATGAATTGCTAGAGTGCATGAAGAGGCCAGCCCTGCAGATCCAAAGCTGCATGATCTCCATGACACAGAGCAACAATAGGATATCCAAGGGGAATCCTGGTGAGGATCCAGTATTGATAGTGTAGCAGAATCCAGAGGCCTCAAACTAGACCAATGACTCAATGCAATGAACATTTTCAAGTAAAGATGTGTGGACAAAGGGTATAGTGTGGGATACACTGTGACACACTACAGCTCCTACGATAAGATGGTTGCTCTTTTTCAATTTTTATTTTTTATTATATTTTTGGGGGAATGTTGCAAGGGTGAAGGTCAGATACAAAGGGACGAGGAGATGAGTGGGATTGAGGTGTAAGATGTGAAATTCACAAAGAATCAATACGACGTTGAAAATAAAACAGAATCCAAGGAAATACCACAAGAAAAGTCTTTCTGCTATAGCTTTAAATGAAAAAAGCAGATTGAAAACATGTCTACATAGCATACTAGGATCACATTAAATACAAAACATGTGTGTGTGCCCAGGAAAAGTAGCTGGAGGTAATAATGTTCTTTAGTATGAATAATATTGTTTGAAGATGGATGGGTTACAAGTGGTAAGTATTTACTCTATCATTTTAAATATTTTTCATGATTTAAAATATTTATCACTTGTAGAAGATATTTACTGTCCTAAGAACATTTTTTAAATTAAAATTTTGTTGTAAAGAATTGTCTTAGTTAGGGTTTTATTACTGTGAAGAGACACCAATGACCACAGCAACTCTTAATAAAGGAAAATGTTTACTTAGGGCTGGCTTACAGTTCAGAGGTTTAGCCATTGTCAGCCCGGCAGGGAGCATGGTGACATGAAGACAGACGTGGTGATTGAGAGGGAGCTGAGAGCTCTACATCTGGATCTTTAGGCAGCAGGAGGAGACAATGAGTCTGGCTTGAGCTTTTGAGACCTCAAAGCCCATCATCCTTAATGAGACACTTCCTCCAACAAGGCCACGCCCACTCCAACAAAGCCACACCTCCTAATAATGCCACTACCTAGAGCCTGTTTTCCATTCAAACCACCACAAGAATTTGCAAAAGAAAACCTACCACACACCCAAATTAACCAGACCCTGAGTCTCAGCGAGCGTCTATATATCTGTGAAAACTTAGAAGTTGGGCTCGTTGACCTTCCACTGCAGAGACAGAATACTTGAGAGAAATAGTGTGAAAGGGAAAAGGGTTGTCTGGGGTCATTGTTTTAGAAGTCTTAGTACATGTCTACCCAGTTGCTTTGAGGACTGTGATGAGGAAGAACATAATGAACGTGAGAGCATATAGCAGAGATAGCAGAGTATCTAAGGAGCCTCCTGCCCTCCTTTGGCCTGGACTTCTGCTGTTGTTTGCTTCTTATTGTTCCCCTACTTTCACTGATAGGGATGGATAATGATATGGCTAAAGTGAGACCATAATGACATCACAGTCGCTGGCCCCAGTTCAGAGGTGAGCATAGGACACAACACAATCACACCAAACTTTTCCTTTGCATTTAAGGCAGGAAGGGTTCATTTGGGACTCACAGTTTGAGGGATATAGCCCATCATGGTCAAGAGGACATGGCAACAGGATTGTGAGGCAGCTGGTCACATTGTGTCCATAGTCAGGGAGCAGAGAGATGAATGCTGGCTAGGGCTCAGCTTTCTGTGTTCTTTCTACTCAGTCCAGGGCCCCAGCCTATGTACCAGTTCTACTCATACCTGGGATGGGTCTTCCCACTTTAGTTAAATTTCTCTAGAAATGTCACTATAGATAGTTCTTTGGCAAGTCTAAATAGTGTCAAGTGACAGTCAAGATTGACCATCACAGAACCTAATATATCTCACATATATTATGTATTATATGTATATATTAATACATATGTGTTATATATTATGCATATGTTTTCATATCAGAACCTAACATATATATAAAATACACACATGTATACACATATGTACATATACATACACACACGCATACACACATATATGTGTGGTTGACCCTATGCATAGGCCCATGGTAGAGTATAATTAATAAATTAAGCACAGAACAATTACACAACACACTATAATGAAAGTAGCATTAACGTGAGTTCTCTCTTTCCTATTAAATATCTTTTTAAAATATTCATATTTATTTTTTATGTGTAAGACAATTTTGCCTGCATGTAAGTACTCATGCAGTAGCCATAGAGGCCAATAGAGAGCATCAGATCCCCCTGGAACTGGAGTTGCAGATGGTTGTTAGCCATCTGATGTAGTTGCTGAGGACCAAACATGGATCCTCTGCAAGAACAGCAAGGACTCTTAACCACTGAGCCATCTCTCTGACCCCCTGTTAAATATTGCACTTTGACCATTTCACTTAAAGGAAGTGCCTCGTGGCCTCTCTCTTTGAAAGATCTGAAATGCCACTCCACTGCTCTTGGGCACGGGGGCATGTTGAACAGAACAACGGTTATTTCGTCACCCTTGGTAACACTGTGACAGTCAGTCTAATAGCCAAGACAGTCACCAAGTGACTCACAGGCAGGTAGCATATGCAGAATGGATTTTCCAGATAATGGATGAGTCACGTCCCAGGCAGGACTGAGCCAGACAGCATAAGGATTCATCACATTACTCAGAATCCTGAGCAATTTAAAACTCATGATCTCCAGAAAGTTCCACTTAGTGTATTTTTTGACTATTGGGAATGGAAAAATCAGTAGGAGAATAAAGAGGACTTCTGTGTTCATAGTTTCCCTATCAGACTCAGTTCAAGCTATCTGGGGGAAATGTTTTTATTCTGTCTTCAAGGCGGCAAGTGTTTTAGGGCAGTCTCATGAGCAGGGAGACTTGTCTATCTAGTAGTCTGTTCTTTCTATTTCTCTCTCAAGGAAGTAGGCTGTGTTTGCCTTGTTTACTCACTCTCTGAGCAAATAAATAGATCCTGGGAGTCAGATGGGACCACTCACTCCATCCTACAAAAGCATCTACTGTAGCTATTTGAATATCTAAGTGTGTATCACGTGATCAGAAATTACAAATGGCAATAGTACCTGACAGGCATGAGGTTCAGTCATTGAAATGCAATTACAAAAGACCACATGAACATGCCACGATTGTCTACATAATAAAATGCAGTGACCATGCTTATTTCTTCATTGTACTCTGATAATGTGTTTCCTAACTTTGTGCTATTTTGACTCTACATTGGGCTAGAGAGAGGAGTTGAAGAAACAGAAATAATCTTGAGGGACTTGGGAGCTAAGATATTGGCCCAGAGTTGGGCAGGCCAAAGATCATAGGAAGTCAGTTATACTGAATGATGTATAACTACCTATTGAGTTATCTGAGACATAGGACTATTTCATGGTTCGTGGCTTGAGAGATGAGTTCAGGCTGAAACTGGGGTGATCCTGCAGGAATTAGTGAATTAAGGCATGAAAACAGAAGCATCAATCTGCCCATCTATGCTGATTTGAATGCAATGGCCCCATACTCTCATATGTTTGCATACTTGGCGCCCAGTTGGTGGAATTGTTTGGGAAGGATTTGGGAGTCTGGCCTTGTTGGAGGAGGTGGGTCACTGGGGGAAAAAGCTTTGCCATTTGTGTCATTCACTGACTTCTCCCTGACTTCTGCTTACAGTTTGAGATGTGAGTTCTCAGCTGTCCCCACCACCATGCCTTTACTCTGTCATCATGGACTCTAACACTCTGTAATGGTAAACTCAATTAAATGCTTTCTTTTATAAGTTGTCTTGCTCATAGTGTCTTATCACAGCAATAGAAAAGTAAGATGCCAACCACTGATCTGAGTCCATCTATCTGTGTGTGTATGCATCATTTACACACCAATCATCCATGCATCCATCTGTGCTTCCAAGTATCCATTCACAAACATATTCCAAGCAAGTGGCACAAGCTGGCACCATGCCTGGCACACTGGCAATGTAGCCTGAACATGCTGCTTCCAACTCCAGGAACTTCAGTATGGTAAAGGACAAATACCAGAAGTTGCAAGTAGTAGAGAAGGGAGTTGGGAGTCCTCCAAGAGCACCAAGAAGAGATGTCAGAGAAATGGAAGAGAGGAGGGGAGTAGTGGACAACAGCAACAGCAATGGCATTCTTGGCAGAGGAAACTGTGTTCAAAGCCCTGGGTGCAGGACACAAAGAGGGCAGCCTCTAAACAGTTGTGGGGAAAGTAGAAGTTGTGAGAAGGTGCAGAGGGGTCAGGATCCCAAATGTAAGGGCCTGCAACCTGAGTGGTAGTACAGTGTTTACCACTGAGAGATGGGGCCAAGTGGAAGGTTCTTGAGCAGAGATGAGCCATGAGTAGGTCTGGGTTTAGGACAATCCTATTTGCTGCATGTGACACAGAATGGAAGAGCAGAAGAGCTGTTTGCTCGCCATTGTCTCCATTTTCCCTTTCTGTTCACTATGGTCCTCAGCCCCATCCACTTCTGCAGCTAGGGGAGTCCTCCCTCCAGAGAAAGCAGTACCCAGTGCTCATCCAAGCTAGACAGTATGGCTGATGCACAGCATCTCCAGCACCCAGATTCTTTTGGGAAGGCCTAAACTGAGTGTCTTCTACCCCTCCCCATTTCTCCTGCCTCCTGAAGCCAACAGAAATGAGGAGAAAGAAAATACTTGGTATCACAGGTGCAATGTTGCCTGATAATTATGATATAAGATATAAAATATAACCCTTCCCGCCACTGAAGTCATTGGTTAAGGACTATCCACACAGCATTTAAAACTACAATAGGTCTCTGATGACTTGGGATCAATGGCTACTTCACGGGGAAAAATTAAAACAGGCATAGCCTAGCTTTGCATGCAGGACATATAGAACCTTCTGTTAGTCCTTGGAACTTGCCTATTTCTGCAATTCATAAAAGGGCATAGAATAAAATTTGACTGTTAAATGATCTTGGGGGCACAAATTCTGTTATTAAAACTATAGGTGCCCTCCATCCAGGGATCCCCACTCCTAATATGATTCCGCAAGGATATTACATTATTATACTTAACTTAAAAGACTGCTTTTTCTCAATTCCTTTGCATCCTGGTGATAAGAAACATTTTACATTCTCTGCTCCTACTTTAAATAATCAAGAACCAATGATCTGATATCAGTGGAAAGTTGCACCACAATGGATGATAAATAGCCTCACACTGAGCACCAATTATGGTGTGACCACCACAGCCCAGCAGAATCACCATGAGTGGGGAGGTAAGAGGGCAGTTTGGTTCAGCACAACTAAGTAATTGGTGTTGGTTCAAACTTTGGAAGTCTGACAATAAGTAGTTTGTTTTAGACATATTTAAGCACAACACAATTTGGTGAAAACTTCCCTGGTGATAATTAACTCAATTCCATGTGCACAATAAAACTTACTTAAGTATCCTTGAGGAACAAAGTAAGCTAAATAAAAATTGGGCATGAGTACATCAAAACTCCTTGTAAAGTACGTGTGACCCCTTCAATAAAGATGGGCTCTGTAAATTGATTGAGAAAAACAAGCTTATGATGAGTGTCTGAGAAGACCAGGTGTGGTCTCTCACCACTCAGACAGTGCCAAGGTCACAGGCTGTTAACCACATCTGCTTCTGGCCTTCTGGGTGAGTAACAAGTTATGGATCCCTCCCTTTGAAGGAACAATACTGTGATTAATATTCCAGACTCCCCTAGTGCTTATCTGCGGCACAAGGACCTCCATACCTCCTGCAGTATTCAATGATTCAGTGTCTGTCACGACCCATGAGACAAGATTCAGGTAGAGGCCTTTATACTGATATCTAACTTTTCAATACATATCAAACTAAGAAATTATTACATAAGATGTCCAATTCTTCTATCTCAAGAGTTGTACCTTCTTAGGAACAATATTTAAATGTTTAAATGACATTGTTAGAAAATCAAACATGAATCAGGTATGGTGGTTTATGCTTCTGATTCCAGAACTTGGGAAGTGGTGGCAGGAGGATTAGTTTCAGGCTAGCTTGGCTAGTCAAGACCTTGTCTCAGAAAACATCTATTAAAAACTTATACTAAAAGAATTTGCTATCTAGGTATGGTGATGCATGCCTTTGATCCAAGCACTGGGAAAGCACAGAGACAGGTGCATCTTCATGAGTTCTAGGAAGCAAGAGCTACATAGTAAGACTCTGTCTCAAAAATAAAAATATGTTAAAATACATTTGATAACAGTTTTTACAGAAGAGGAAATTGGAAAATTTTCAAAGATGACCAAATTGAATTATTTCTGAACATTTCACTGGTGGCTCTATGATAGATTAATGAATAATAAAACTGCCATACATAATTCAAAACTGGTGAACTTATGTTATAAATCTGTATTTCTTATGTTTACTTCAAAAATTTCAAGCCTGGATAGAAAATATTCTCTATTGAGACTAACTTGGGAGCCATATTTTAAATGACAGTCTTCTTCATGCTTACTAATTCTTTTTGTTTCCTTGTCTGACTTTTTTTTAACTACTATTGGAATGCTACACATTTTACATAGGTTTTTAAAAAAGACTTCCCTTTTTACATTTTTTTTAGAGTTTATAAATGTTCCATTTTGTTTTGCTTATAGTTTCATATTAGCATTCCAGTACACCAAGGCCTAAATTTCTTTATTTTTATTTTTATGTACTTTATTTACATCTCCATCATAGGCCCATCCCTCCTGTCTTCCCTGTTCCTTCCACCACTGCCCCTTCCCCTTCTTATTCGAGAAGGCAAGCCCCACATGGGCAGCATCCCACCATCTAATCCCAGCAAGACTGGCACATCCTCTCTCACTGAGGCTCAAGCAGGCAGTCCAGGTAGGGGGAAGGGGATCCTATGGAAGGAAACAGAGACTGAGATAGCCTTCAGCCTCTGTTCCACTTGTTAGGGGACCCGCATGAAGACCAAGCTGTACATTTGCTACAACTGTGCAAGGTGTCTAGGTCCAGCTCTCGCATGCTCTCTGGTTGATGGCTCAGGCTCTGTGTGCCCCAACGGTCCCAGGTGAGTTGACTCTGTGGGTCTTTTTGTGGTGTCCTTGACCCCTCCAACTTGCTCATTTCTTTTTTTTTTAAATTTTTGTATTATTTTTATTATTTTTTTTACAGTCTAGTCTTTGCTCTCCTCCCAGTCCTGTACTCCTTTTTAACATTTTAAAACATACTTTTGAATGTTTAAAAAAGTAGAATACAGTGGCTAGAAAGATGGGCCAGTGGTTAAAAAGTTTCCTGTTCCTCCAGAGGCACAAGTTGGCTTCCCAAGCAGCTCAAAACAATCTGTAAGTCTGGCTCCAGGGAATGAAACACCCTCTTTTGGCCTCTTTGGCATCTACACACACACACACACACACACACACACACACACACACACACACACATACACACACACACCCACACACACACATACACATACACACATATACACACACACATACACACACACACACATGCATAACAAGTCTCTTTTAAAAAGTCAAGTACCCACATTTATATCACTTTCCCCTTTGGAAATTTTTGATAATATTACTCCATGACTAAGAATAGAAATCAAAGAAGTATAAACATGATAGTTCAAATTAAAAATTAATTACATGTTTTACTCATTCATCTTTATATGGGGTCTTCTGCTGATTTGTCTAACTCCTGTTGGGTCTTAATCATTCTAATCATTCGAACTTCACTTCCATTCTCATTGTATGCCAAGAGAGGCTCTGAGGTCAAATCTGCTGTATGCTTAATTAAGATGCTCCCTCTTGGTTTATTTATCCAAAAGATATCCTTTTTGCTTGCATGCCTCACCCTGTGTCAAGTTAGGACTGCGTGTTCTAACAAGTCAGACTATGAACTATGCCTGAGATGTTCCAAATGAGAAAACCTGCTTTTCTTACTTTTCTCCATCCTCAGACTGAAAGAATAAAGAGAAAGAGTACGTTTCCTGCATGGTACTGCTGAGAAAGTGTCTTTGCTAATTTGAATCTGATTGCTAATTTGACAGAACTCACAATCTGTCTACAGGGTGTGCCCAGAGACATTTGGGGATTATCCAAGTTGAGCAAAGTGCCTGAGATCTCACCTTTCCCATTGGAATTGATGAATTCATCAAGGCTCTCTTCTCATCATCTAAAGCACAGGCCGGAGTCCCAGTGGCTACTGAATCACACACTTGTTCTCCAGCTTTTTGCTTTGATCACTAATTGAATCTTCACATCATGAGAACTGCGGGGGCTTCAGCTGACCTCTTCATGTTGCAGATTTCATGAGAACATTGTTCTTCATTTTGATTGTTTTGGTCAGTAATTAAAACCTTAGTAAATGGAGAGTCTGTGCTGTCTCACTTGAATGTTCCTTGTGGGCCACACCTTCTGTAGGACCATTGTTCCTAGCTTTAAAAATTCTTCCTTTCAAATCCCACCCATTTTTCTCTACTGTGCTTCACTTAAAACAAATTTGTATCATAGTTATTACATATATTTTCTCTGGTATGGGATTGTTTAAAGATTAAAAATGGGATGTAGTTGTATTTAAAGTAAACAAGTTTAAAATTTAAAAATGTGAAAGCAAACATGGTATAAAAATTATGAGCCTGGCAGTGGTGGTGCAGCGGCGCACGCCTTTAATCCCAGCA
>JADRCD010234903.1:4620-24324 GCA_019843815.1 Montemys delectorum
AGACGGTCCTTGGGACCCACAGAAAAAAAAAATACCCCCCCCCCACACCAAAAAATGTCAAATAAAAAAGTTTACTTAACAAAAAAAAAAAAAAAAAAAAAAAAAAAAAAAAAGACGAAGGGCCTGAATAACACTTTAATTTCACTACAGGGGTTGCTTTATCAAGTAGTACACTCAAAATAACTGTCAAAATAATACTCACTGTCTAAACACACCAAAACAGTGTCTCTCTCCAGCTGTGTCACATGAATGGAATCCAGCTGTTGGCTGCCTAAGTGGGGAGAGGTTACAGTTAACAACATACTTTAGTGAAGCAGGGAAGCTTAGAAACCAGAAAAGTCTGAAGCTCACTGAGATTTACTCTTTGAAATTCGTCGTGTCATGTTGATTCATTACTTTTTAACCCAAACCAAACCAACAACAACAAAAGTGTGCACCTCAGTTTAGCAGAACAAATGCCAGCTCAGCTCTGACACGGATATCTGAGCTGAAAATGCAGCAATGCTCTAGCTACTACAAAAGTTCTAGAAAGGTGGGCTATCTTGATGAGGATAAGGGCAGGTATGTGGAAGGAAAGGAAGATACACGCACACAATGGTTAGATTTTGTTCTGCACTCACAAGAGATGGAATCTGTCAAGTCCAAAGGAAACTCCACTTTCCCAAACCTCAAAGGCAGTCCAAATATCCAGAAATGAGCTCAACCTGTATACATATAGGAGGATTTCTGGCAGTCAGATAGAAGCCAGCATTTCTCAGGAGCTTGTGAAACTAGTTCTCATCTGCCAGAAGGAGTCACTCCCCTTACCTCTGTCACAAGGGACATATGGCTACCCGTGGTGGTGCCTATGAGTATATTAAAGCCAGTGCTGACCTCCAAGCTCCCTCAGTACCAGTACCTGTTACACATTTCAGAGTTCATGCTGGCATCTAGCTCTTCTCCCCTCTTCCCTCCCCTAAACTCTCTCCAGCTCCTGGGCTTCCCTCCCTGCAGCTACTCATTTTTCTTACAACCCTGCTATTCTTGATGGGCCTTGATGTGCTTCTCACTAGGCTTTCTCTATTTTCTACCCCCTGATAATCTCCCCTCTCTCGCAGATAGCCCTGGCCCTGTTGAGTCTGCTGGTATATTCAGCCTATTTCACTTTCTCTCTGCTCTGGACTCTTCCAGATGCATCTATTTCCTCTCTCCTATCTGCAATGTAAAGCTTCCCCTTAGCCATACCATGGAGCAGTCATGTCATCTGTTTCTACAGCAGGCATGAGGTCCCTTACAGACACATCACTGAGCAGCACAGTAGACACTCACTCAACACATATCAAGACGTGACCATGCTGAGGGCTACCCTGGGAGTCAAGGATCACGCAGGAATGAGTCGGAATCTGCAAAGGAAGGACTCCTAGAACAGAGCTCCTCTCGAGGCTACGGGCTGCCAGCTTGTAGGCTCTTGGCTCAAGGAACACAGCTGGGGTTGGATTAACCATTACTTGTGAAGACGAGGGGGAGGCGAGGGCGAGGCGGCAATAGCCTCAGAGGCCTGGCTTGCTCAGGAGCACTTACTGGATGGTTTTCATTCTAGCTGAGAAAGGGTTAAAGGTGGATAGAATATGACTCCTAAGACAATAGACCACAACAAAATTTCAAAAACCAACTCAAATTCTGAGATTCAAAAGAGAACTCAATAAATTTCTAGCATAAAGAAGTGTAATCCCCCCCTCCCCAATCCCGAAGAGAGAGGTGTTGTGGAATTGCTGTGGGTAACTATGCAACAATCACAACGCTGGACTATGCGATAAAAACCATTTGGGTTTTTGTTGTTCTTATTTTCAATTCTTTAGGAGACAGGCTTTCACTATGCTGGACCCGCTGCTCTTGCCTCCAGAAAGTTTGAGTTAAAGGCATGCACCACCATCATGCCTGGCCTAATCACATTTTAAATAAACTGATCCATAGTCACTTCTTGTGGTACTTGCCTAACCAAGAATCATTTGTATTTCGGCTACTCACTCTGGTGACAGGAACTTCACCCCTTGAGGCATGCCCCCAACTGCAGCCGCCATTAAGACCACAGAGAAGGGTAAGGTGCAGGTGCAAGCACCCTTCTTTTCCCTTCCTGGGAATTACAGCTTGGTCCACACAACGGCAATTCACAGTTCAGGGCTTGCAAGCTTGGTAAATTTTCAGTAAATTTGTGAGCTATATAACATCAAAAACTGACTAGAATAGTAGTGTATCACCCATAAGTAAACAAACAAACAAAAAAATAAAAAGAAAGAAAAGAAAAAAAAGGCCCTTGGGCAAACAGAGATCACAAACTATATGTAGATAATTTTTTACTTAGAAAATTATGCTTACATTATTTTTATTTTTAAATAATTTATTTGTATTTTATATTCATTGGTGTTTTGCCTTGCATGTATGTCTGTATGAGGGTGTCGGATCCCCTGCAACAGGTGCTACCGACAGTCATGAGCTGTCAGGTGGGTGCTGGGAACTGAACCTAGGTCCTTTGAAAGAGCAGCCAGTGCTCTTAACCACTGAGCCATCTCTCTACCCTCTACGTTTACATTTTTATTAGAAGCCCACAATGGTTGAACTTATGTCTCTGCCTCTGATATAAGTAAAAGCATGAACAATAACAAAGTGAAAAACACTCACCTGCACCAATTTCCGTAAACCAGGAAGATGCAGAATTCAAGTTGATTGTCTCAAACTGAACTACCTGGTTTGAGTCTGTGCCCTTGCTGATAGCCACACAAACCATGGGGTACTCTTGCTCTGGGATCACCAGCATTTCAAAAACATTCAGTGGACTTGGTAAAGGAAAGTCAAAATGCTGCAACAAACAAACAAGAGGAATACAGCAATCTCCCGTTCACACTGGGTTGCATGAAGTCAGCTGGAGGCTGCTCCTTACCCCGCCTCCTTCTGTAAAAGCTCGCTTCTCTGTGATGATGAGCAAGAGTGTTGTTCAGAGAAACCTGAGGGGACTGGCCACATTAATTTCTGTGGCTACTATGATTCCAGAAGCTTATTAGGTAACAGGACGCTATAGAGAAGATATTACTAAGAACATAAACACCACACACGCTCTTCCTACTAACTCTCAAGGGGCGGTTCCTAATAGCATTTACAGCTTTAGTCAATGGCAGTTATGCACAGTATTTTCTCAAGAGGGAAAAATGTAAGGAAGCCATATGTACCTTTATCAGCATGAATTTCTGCATCGGTTCATACCACTGAAGCAGAACAATCCCAGACTGCAAAGCTCCGCAGAGGTATTTATGTCCCGTGTAAGGGTTTCTAACTGAAAAAGAAAGAAAAAAAAAATCCTAGCCACATAACACGTCACTCAATTTCTTTTGGTGAGAAAATATAATTAGGTTAGGTAAAGTCACAGATGAACTACATTCACCTAAAAGCCAAGTGACTTTTTCTTTTTATACAGGGTCTCTATATGTATAGCTCTGGCCAGTCTGGAACTCGCCTGGAACACACAGAGAAGCCCCTGCCTCTGCCTCCCAAGTGCTGGGATTTTAGATGTACACTATTTCACTCAGCTTGTGACTTATTTTTTAATGAAAACAGTTGCTGGTGTGAGGAAACCCCAGCAACATTTGATGTGAATCAATACATATATTAATTCATCTTGCTGGACCATCCTTGACTCAAATCTACAAAAATTCATATTGGTTTGTCTGTGTCCCAGTGACTGCCATCAACCACAACACACAATGGTTATGTGAGCAAGCACTTGCCCTAAGTTCTGCAGAACTGCATCAAGTCTTAAGACTGCAGGTTTCTAGACCTTTCTGAGTCACAGATCTTAGGATGACAGCAGACACATGCTTGTCACTAATTTTTCCTAGAAGCTGAAATCGGGGTATATTGTTACACACTATGTAACGTGTCAGTCAGCGAAGGTTTGAGTAAATCATGGTGGTTCCACAGATGACATTACTTGGTGACAAATCACTTGGTTTCTGTACATACAAAGTTAAATCGTCCAGTGATATGTACACCATGAAATGACACATGACGGTAGCCATAGCTCACTGAAGATGAATACTTTGTTCTACAGAGTATCTTTTCATGAAGATAAATATGTAAGCTCATTAATCAGGCAAACAAACAACTCCCAGATGTTAGAAGTTCAAGATTTGAAGAAATTGGGCCTAGATCTGATTATGGGTTCTGTAGCTCCCTTGTGACACAATCAAGCACTATTTGAGAGGTAAGTGCACAACAGCTGTAGTAAGGAATGTATGACTGCTTCAAGCCCATCCTCTAATGCTCCACTCCAGAAACACCGGCTAAAATCTTGGAACCTTTAGAATGCCATGCTTGAACCTCTCATCATGCCTTATGTCTAACAATGTAATTTAGGTGGGGCCATCAAGACCAGATACTTTTAGTATGAGAAGCTGGTCACACCAGAAAGACCAACAGTGTGACTCTGGGTGGGGGCTTTGGCTCCTTTAGCATCAACTAGATGGGTTGGAAATGAGATTAGCTATGTGGGTAATCTCATGCCTTCATGATGGAGCCCCAGGAAAAAGTGTGAACACTTGAACGGCAAGGGACAACAGGACATCATACTGCAGCAGCGCCATGCCTGCCAGCCCTGCCCTTTGCCTTCTGCTCTTCTTCTTACAGCTGTGCTCTATCCTGTAGTCACGATTTTAGTCGGTGACTTCTGCCATCCTTCCAGCAGTTGCTGAATCTGGGGTAGTCAAGGGTTTGTGTGGATGATGCTGTCCACAGGTAACCGGTTAGGCTCCCATACTGACTTTTTCTCTTACTGACACTATTCGAGATTCCTCAAATAATTTCAAAGACATTAAAAGTTCTAACCATCGCCAGGCAGTGGTGGTGCATCTCAGCACTTGGGAGGCAGAGGCAGGTGGATTTCTGAGTTTGAGGCCAGCCTGGTCTACAGAGTGAGTTCCACGACAGCCAGGGCTATACAGAGAAACCCTGTCTCGAAAAACCAAAAAAAAAAAAAAAAAAAAAAAAAAGGTCTAACCATCAAGTTTGAGAAGGCATTTACTCACCTATGCAGCATTTGTGGCAGCCTTTTGTATCAGGAATCTTTGTTGTTAAGGCAAATTTTCTGAAAATATAAGACATTATGAATGGACTCTATTATGGTTACATATGGTGACATATGAACCACTATACCAGAATTAAACAGGAAGGGGCCTAAAAATAAACCACCCTGGACTCTGAATTTAGATTATGACTTTATAGAATAAAGAATTCGTTATAAGACTTCTAGATGATTATCATGTACAAATATGAATTATTTATAGTCTGGATGACATGTGAATTAGGAAAAGGAAGCTGTTTCATTCGACACGGAACACTGGCAGCTTAAGAAGACACACGTGCGCTCGCCCCAGCAGGATTTAAATGGTATGCTGTACCTTGGCAGAATGCGGTCAGGAAACCGGTGAGTTTGGATGTGCGCGGCTAGCCCTGGTTTTTTGGCTTGTTCAAACAAAGCAATAAGGTTGTGAGAGTAGAGCTGAAAGGTTTTTCCTGTGGAAAAGAAAGAAGTTACTTTTACTATGATAAACTTCACTAGAAAAAGATAATTTTCAAGTAAAAGAAAATGTAACTAGCGGGGCACGGTGGTGCACATCTTTAGTCCTAGGAATCAGGAGGCAGAGGCGGCGGGTGGATCTCTGCTTGTTCAAGGCCAGCTCAACCTACTTGGTGAGTTCCAGGACAGCCAGAGCTACATAGTAAAGCCCTGTTTAAAAAACAAAAAACAGCCGGGCGGTGGTGGTGCACACCTTTAATCCCAGCACTTGGGAGGCAGAGGCAGGTGGATTTCTGAGTTCGAGGTCAGCCTGGTCTACAGAGTGAGTTCCAGGACAGCCGGGACTACACGGAGAAACTCTGTCTCAAAAAAACAAAAACCAAACCAAAGCAAAACAAAACAAAAACCCAAAAAACAAAAAAACCTGCCAAAAAGAAAAAAAAAAGTGCAATTACCTTCTAAGGTGGTGAGTCCAGTAGGGTTCAAGGAGCAAGGAAAACAGACAAACATGCAAAAACACAACAGACAGACCTGGTTAGGATTATTTTGAAAGTAATGGGTAAACTTATTTTTAGCAGTGGCTAATTCTGTTTAGACACGCTTGACAAATAGGTAATAAATTCTAGGGAGAATAAATGTAGTCTGTTTGATACTTGTGGAGAAAGAGAAACTGTTAAACACTGCACACAGGTGTTACAAGCAGTTACAAGAGTACAGACAAAACAGAAAATTCTGCAATGCTGCGCTTATCTCTTTGGAACAGATTTATCTACCAGCAATCCACAGAACTACCTTGCACTAAAACTGTGAGTAAAGTTTAAATGCATAGATTGTAATGAAAGAAAAAGTGAAATAAGCCAGTACTGTGATATACAACCCCCCCATATCACACTGTACCTATGCTTAGGAGATACATGCAAACATCATCTGATTCTAACAACACTTACCCCTTTACCAGCAGAAACACACCACACAGTACTTATCCTCATAACAATTTCTGTGTTTCTCAGAAGAGAAATGTTCTGGCCAAACAGCCCTTTCTGTTCCCTCCATCTTCCTATTCACATAGACTTGCTCTGATACTTATGCTCTGTTTTAGGAGTGACCTTAACTGCACTATAGAAATGATTTAATCAAAAACTATTCCCTGCCATCCCATGTTATTTCATGAAAATATAAGGTGTACTATGTATGGTTTTAAAGCTATGTCTAATGATAAAAGTGCCAAGAGTTAGAGATATTTTTCTACTGAAAAAATTCAGAATTGCGCTCAGATGCAGCGGGAGGGGCTGGAGAATGGGGAGACCCAGGCTTGAGAGGCCATGGAAGCTTCCATAGTGATCTTAGGAGCCATGGCACTCATGGAGGTAAAGTACAAGACAGAGTGGATTTCCCCCACCAAGCTGGGCTGCCTGGTCAGATATGAACGTCAAAATCCCGGGTGGGGGACAATCTGCCTCCTTGCCATCAGGAAATGTGTGATCCCTGATTTTTCCTGGAGCACTCCTAAAGCATGGGGTTCTAGAGAGCCTGCCAGAGCAGAAGTGACTTGGGCAGTGCATTGGGCCAGCTTCAAGGCTTTTGTCACTACTGGGGAGTACAATGGTCACACTGATCTTGGTGTTAAGTGCTCCAGGAGGCCACTGCCGTCTGAGGGGTCAACATCTTGGCCGAGCTTTCGCATTCTCCCTGTCCAGAGAGTACTTGGGGGAAAGATAGGCAAGCCCCACAGCACTTCACTCAATGTGAGAGGCTCCTGTGGCTCTGTGCTGGTGCACCTCAGCCCTGCTCCCAGCAGACCTGGCACCTTCTCTGCTCCTGTGCCTGAGAAGCTGCTGTTGCTTGGGGATATTGATGACTGTTGCATATCAGCTAGGGGCTACACTGCCACCTTGGGCAACTTTACCTTTGATGTCCTCTCCAAGATCTATAGTTATTTGGCCCCAGAGCTGGAAAGAGACTGCTCACCAAGTCTACCTTTCAGAAATTCCCTGACCATCTGTGAAAATACACCCCCCACTCTGGTTCAGAGGATCCAGACTCCTGCTGTGGCCCCATAAGAGTTTTTATGTAAGAAAAATACAGTGAGTTATGTCTGGTAAAAAAATTTAGAAGTCACTCAAATAGAATTTGGTTTATTTCTTTTCACAAGAGTAGTATATGAATATTTGCTAAATAAAATAAAAAATGACAGGCTAATCATAATTAAAATCAAAGAGATCAAGTACTCCTGAGAGCAGCAGTTCTCCACTGGTGGGTCACAACCCCTGTGGGGGATAGAACGTCCCTTTCACAGGGGTCACTTAAAACTACTGGAAAACACAGATATTTACATTATAATTAGCAAAATTATAGTTATGTAGTAGCAACAAAAATAATTTATGGTTCAAGGTCACAGTATGTGGTAGTTAGGATAGGAATGGTCCCCACAGTTTCATGCTTGGTCCATGGGGAGTGGTACTATTAGGAGGTGTGGTCCTGTTGGAGTAGGTGTGGCCTTGTTGGAGGAAGTGTGCTGTGTCACTGTGGAGGTGGGCTCAGAGGTCTCATATATAAGCTCAAGCTACACCCAAGTGTGGAAGTGAACATCCTCCTGGCTGCCTTCTGATTAAGATGTAGAACTCATGGCTCCTCCAGCACCATGTCTGCCTGCAAGCTGCCATGCTTCCTGCCATGATGATAATGGACTGAACCTCTGAAACTGTAAGCTAGCCCCAATTAATTGTTTGCCTTTCTAAGAGTTACTTTGGACATGGTGTCTCTTCACAGCAATAAAACCCTAGCTAAGACATTATACAAAAGGTCACAGCACTGGAAAGGTTGAGAACCACTGCTTTAGAGGATTTCTGCTTCTTACAAGACACAATACACAAGATTGTATTTTTCATTAACATTGCTATTAGCTCAAATACAGATTCCTGAAGAATCACTACTAGGGAGAAAAAATAATTAGGTATCTTGTACTACAAATGAAATCAATCAGTTAGCCTTCAGGTAGCTATGTAGGTCTAATGTGTAAGAAAACATTGTTTGGTGAGTGTGATGGTTGACTGAGGGTGCCATAGGCTCATATATTTAAAAGCTTAGTCATTAGGGAGCAACACTATTTGAAACGATTAGAAGGATTAGTTGGTTTGGCCTTATTGCCACACCAGTCCCAGTCTCTGGATGTAGCCCTCAGCTCCGGATCTGATCTGGTGCCTTCCTGCATGCTATCATGCTCCCCATCATGATAACCCACTAAACCTCTGAAACTCTAAGGAAGACCCCAGTTGATTGCTTTCTCTTTCTAAGAGTTGTTTTGGTCATGGTGTTTCTTCACAGCAATAGAACAGTGACTAAGACATTGGATAAGAAGAACTACAAGACAAAAGTCTAAAGATATAGTAACATATCTGATCCTTTCATTACCACCAGCTACCAAAAAACCTGACAATGCTAAAATCAGAACAGGTTGTTCTGGAATAACCTTGTTTAGATAAGCTTCTTGTGCCTGTGTGTGTGCGTGCGCGTATGTGCGTTTGTGCTGGTGTGTATCATCCATGTATTGAGTAGGCTAGAGATCACTATTGAATACTGTTCTCCAGTCAGTGTCTCTCTTGTTTATGAGGCAGGTTCTCTTCCTGGTCTGGAACTCACCTACTAGGCTAGGTTTGCTGGTTAGTGAGCCCAAGGAGCCTCCTGCTTCTGCCTCCCTACTACTGGAATTGCAAGTGTACAGCACACCTGGCTCTTCACCTGGATGCTGGGGATAGAACACAGGTCCTCATGCTTGCTGTAAGCACTCTACAGACTGAGCTATCTATCAACCCAGAACCATGGATGAGAAGACTCTAAAGCACCAGCCTAAGAAACTTTATACTGACCCAGAATAACATTTGGATAAGGCTTTATGATTTAGCATTGGTCTGTTATTTTACTTAACCCTCACAACAACCTCATGAGACTTTTGTTGTTGTTGTTTTTTTTTTTTTTTTTTTTTTTTAATGCCACTGTTCTGTTTTTATGAGTAAGAAAATTGAGGCTAAGAGTGGGTGGTTTGCTAGAGTTCACGGAGAAAGGAGGTAGCTTGCCCTCTGCTTTCTCCAGCTACACTGCAAACACTCACAGGGAGGCCGAGTGCAGCCAGCAATGGTACAAATTGTGGAAGGAAATGGGCTCAGCAGATTACCACCATGTTCTCCTCCCTCCGGTGTCCAGATGCAGGAAGTGGGCTGGGAAATGCAGCCCTCACAGGAGATAGGATCCTTTCTCAAACAACAGCATAGTCAGACAGTGTACACTAAAATTCCATTGCTCTGCTTGTCTATGGCTTTCAGCATCATGCGTACCTGATAATGACATCAGTGTATTATTGATGACGTAGAGCCATGTACATTTCCGTGGAAACAACTGAAGGGAAGAAGACAATTATTAAATAGTAAGGCCTGTGCTCTCTCCTCCGACCCTGCCCCATACCCCACACAGTGAAGAGGTGTCGCTGGGAATGTATCTCAGAGGCTTCCTCCCATGCACATGGCCCTGGGCTCCATCCCCAGCACCATGCAAAACAAAACAGTGCTATAAAACTATTTAATCCCAGCACTTGGGAGGCAGAGGCAGGTGGATTTCTGAGTTCCAGGTCAGCCTGGTCTACGGAGTGAGTTCCAGGATAGCCAGGACCACTGCCCGGCTTCAAACTAATTCCTTAAGTTAAAATTCTTGGAGAGATGGTTCAGCATTTAAGAGCACTGACGGTTCTCCCAGAGGTCCAGAGTTCAAATTCCAGTGATTACATGGTGGCTCACAACCATTGGTAATGTGATCTTGTGTGTCTGAAGACAGCCACAGTGTACTCTCATATATAATAAATAAATCTTAAATGATCTTAAAAAAAATTCTTATTACCTGTTCCATAGTTGCTTCATGTAGCTCATTGAGATTCAATGTGTAAATACCATCTTCAGTTCCAAAAATAATATACTGATCTACAATAGCAAGTTACCAGACTTTATTACCATTTTCTGAAATTGTTCACTCAGATAAGGGTTATATGTAGTGATAACTAGCATGAGTTGGCCACACATTCACAATCATTTTCTAACATTCATGCCACCACGTTTCTCTCCCATGTTTTAAAACATAAATAGATGCTGTATAAGACTTCACTGTCATGCTACCTCTCAACTGAATTTTAAACTGTTGTTACAGTGGCACATTTTTGCAAGTCACTCCAAATACTCAAATATGCATCAAATATAAACCATGACATACCACAAATAATGACCATACTTCTTGTTCAGATGTTGGTTTCTAAATATCATTACCACTAGAAAGAACCAGAGTTTCTGGGAGAGAAGACTGACTCTTATTCTTAGGAAGGTAAGTGTGAAACAGAAAGGAAAGTAAGGGACTGTCCTCACGCTGAAGGACACAGGCACCAACATTCCCCACAAATCCTGGGAAGATGTAAGTGTCAGAATGTCACAGTGACAGAGGCATCCTCCTGGACATGGATGTGGGAATCAATCCAAAAGGACTGATGTGCAGTTTTAAACCGAATGTTAGAGTGGAGAAACTAAAATGGTAGAGGCAGTGAAACAGAGTATCTATAAGTTTCCTGATTATTATTATTTTATTATTATTATTATTATTATTATTATTATTATTATTATTATTATTATTATTATATTATTGTCCCAGTTTACCCCAGACTCATCTTGAATTACGTCTTCCTCACGCATGGTCACTTGCGGCCCCAAGCCAAGCTATGAGCACAAACCCCTTTACTCCTAGATACTTTAGTGTGGTTCTTTTGTTGTTGTTATCGAGTTTTATAAAGCAAAGGGCACTGAGACTGAGACAACGGCGTCCCTGCCTGTGGGCGTCAATGGCTCGTTACAGATCATCTCAGCCTTACAAACGAAGACCACACCTCTGTGACAGCGCGGAGCTTCCGCATAAGAACACTTCCTAGACACTGTCCAACTTTAATGGTCTTCAATCAAAGCCTACCTAAGTAATTAGCTTGTCACAGGTTCCTATACCATTTAGTATCTAAGGTGATAATTTTAAAGTTAACAACTTCAGTTCACTAATTATAAAGATCTTCCCTACAATAAGTATTTTATAGGAGGTATATACAGAAATATAACTCAGAAATCATACCTTTTGTATCAGGGTGTATCCAGGATGTCGCACAATTAATTTTCAAAGGGCAGCCATCAAACACTTTTGAAAAACATGCTCCCATCTTTATAAAGAAAGAAATGTGGCTTATTTTATTATGTAATTTTAATATTTCTAGAAAATCATGCAATGAAAAAACCCTTTGAAGAAAATTTACCTCAAAATAAAATATAACTTTTCAGCACAGTTTTTTTCTCCCAAGAGTCATGTTCTTCTCTTTCTTTCCACTTTAGAGTCACTGTATCAGATTTACCAAACATCTACATATTTAACAGCTGCGCAAACTTTAAGTTGTTACTTCAGGCCTGACTTTATTAAAGTGAAATAGTATTTGACTCCTCCAGCATCACTGCAATGATCAGAACTGCAGTGGACGTCTAGAATGCACGCCACAGACAGAAGACCAAGTTTACACTCTAGAGATTAACCGAGTCACTGAGCAGACTCAGAAAGCACCTTCCCTCTGCACATGATTAGCAGCACAGCCCACAGACAAATCCCACCGTAAGATGACAGAGTCAGTGCGAACCCAAGCTTCCTTCTGTTTTCTACTGTGCATAGCTCAATGTGAGAATACTTCATGGCAGAAAGACATTTGCCACATAAGGAAAAAGGCCCAGCAATAACATCAAATTAAAATGATGCTAATCTGAGAACCCACTGCCAGAATTTATAAATTCTCTATTTTGTTTTTCTTTCTTCTCACTCTGCCCCCCTCCTTTTTCTGCCCACCCCCCATCCCCTGTCCTTGAACTTATCCTCCGCCTCCTCCCCTCTTCCTCCTTCTTTGATATTTGACTGCTCAGATATAGTCTGGAACTCACTGTGTGGGCCAGGCTGACTTTGAACCTATGATTTTTCTGCTATAGCTTTACAGAATGCTAAGATTATATATAGACATTCAACTTGGTCTCCAAATTTTAACCATTCCACTCAAACTAGAGTATGTGATCATCTATAATACATTCATATCTATCTCCCAATTTTATATTTATAAAATTATTTCTTTTAGTGCTCTTTTAGTGCCTGAATGTACTTGACAGGAAATCTACTTCTACTGCTTCTAAAAAAGTTAAAAAAAAAAAAATCAGCAAATAGGTCTCATGAAAACAGTTCTTACCAGCACTTTTGGGGTGGGTGGAAGGCCATTGATGGTTGGTTTCTGTAAAAAAAATTTTTAAGTAATTTTTAATACTATAAGAAAAGCCTAGGTTTAAAAATAAAATGTGAGATACTTACTATTTCAGTTATTACATATAATACTCGTTTTAAAATTATTTTTAGTTCATATGACTGTTTAGCCTGCATGTATGTATGTGCACCGTGTGTGTGTCTGGTGCCTGTGGAGGCCAGAAGAGGGTGTCCAATCCCCTGGGACTGAAATTACAGATGGGTGAGAGCTGTCACATGGGTGTGGGAATTGAACCTAGGCCCTCTGGAAAAGCCGGCAGTGATCTCAACTGCTGAGCCATCTCTTTATACACACAAAAGAAACAGAGTCTCTGTTGTCTCCATGACTGCAAACTTGTGAGCTTCAGTGATTCTTCTTCAGCCTCTGGTGAAGCTGGGACAACAGCCCACACCACCATGCTCAACTCTAGTTACTTGGGTTCTTATCCTTGCTAAGAGAAACTATGAGTTACAAACAATGTCTGAGCACCGCTGTACTCACAGGGAAGTCGCGCTTGTCCTTTTTCCGAGGTAACTGTGGAGCTTGTGCTGAGCCCTCCGTATTTTCGCTGATCAGTTTTGAAATACCATCACCATTTCCTAAGGGAACGGTGGTTAAAGTAGAATGAGCGTACAAAGAACATTCTGTGAAAAGTAACTTTGTTTGCCCCCATTATTTCCCTTCCTCTTGGGTGAGTGTAGGAGCACATTGGTTTTTGTCAGATGAGTTAATTAGTCCTTGGTGCTGCCCTTCAGACTCTTAGTGAAGCTCTTTAGTTATGACAAACACACTGCGAACACAGATAACATCTATCCTATTGACAGTGATTGATACTCGACATCTTTCCCAACAGAAACCAATCTACATGCTCAGTTCTACCTCAAATATCACTCTTTCAGGATATCAGACTACTTCAAACATGACTCAGATGCTCGTGGGTTTGCTCAATCCTTCTTCTTCCCAAGCATGCTGAAGCTAGCCCTCCCTCCTGTAAGCTCCTGAAGCTCTTTAGCACCCTCCAATAACCCACCTCACTATTCTCTATCCTCACCTCTCTAGATACATCAGGGCTCTGCTAAACACAGTTATTGTTTTAGGAAACACCACACACTTGCTATTCTTTTCTTCTCTCCATCACGTTAATTTTTAAAATTAATTATAGAGTCCTGTCTGACTATGTTGTTTAGGCTACTCTCTGCCCCTGGAGTACTGGGATGGTAGGTAAGCATCAGCATGCTCAGCCATCTTTTATAATGCTCTATGTATATAGGTATAACTTCTGTCATAACTTCTGACCTCCTAGAGGGAAGACCATGGGTTCCTCCCCTGGATCTATAATATTTACTAAGTGGCTGAATGAGGTTGAAATGGTCTGAATCTCTTACAGTCCATCTGTGTATAGTTAAAACACAGAAATGAAGGTCTGAACTGCAAAAGGACTGACTGAAGAAAAGAGAATGGTTTTCCATCCCATCTGTCTGACTCCTCTAGGTCACAGAGTCTGGGATTCTGGGATGCTGGTCGCACCTATAGAGGATGTCTCTACTACAGGAACACAGCTTGGGCTACTCTGTCTTCTGAGGACCTGAGGTGCTCTAGTCTCCAGATCAGGGCAACGTTTGATGGTTGCTGATTTCTCTTCATCTTGTAGGCTGTCTTCAGGGTAACTGTTTATCCTTGGCTGATGACAAGAGGGGAAAAAGTGTTCTTTAAAAGGTCACAGTAATCTTCCGCAAAGTACTCAAGTGAGTCACTGCTCAATATAACTATGAATTTAACATGAGGGTTTTAAAATGAGGACCAACCCCACATCATAAAACTTTTATAACCAATAAAATTATGTAAGCAGTTGCCATATATTTAACAAGTAGAAACTGACCAAGACTATGACTTAATGAAGAATGGTTTGACTGAAATGTCAAATTACATTAATAAATGGTGATGATAAGTAAACTTTATTATCTCCCTCCATGCAGTCAAATACTATTCCAAATGAGCAAAGCCCTATTTCTTTCTGGCATCTATTAAAGTATATTATTTCACATAAAATCACCTTTGCAATGTGCTTCCTATCTCCACCTTCTAAAGAAAATTAGTAAACTTGGAAACTTGAACAAAGCCAATGAAATTACTTTTAAAATATAATTATATAAAGGAGTTACTGTTCAAAACCCTTCAGCAGCTTACCTTAGGAGGTAGCGGAGGTGGTATTGCACGCTTAGAGGTTGATCTAATTAAAGGAAAGAACTCAATTTAGATGGTCACACACGACTGGAACATAGATGACACTATCACATATACATCCAGAGGCTCTGAGAGACAGAGTGATGGCGACCTCTGACCTCACATCCTCAGACTCTATCAGAATAGCTACTGTAAAGCGGTACAAAGTCTTTTTCAGTTCTATTCTGTTGTATTTAATGTGTCATTTGAATTAGATTAAGCGTAGTAGAGAGGTAAATTCAGGCTTTGGGTGCAGCTCGGGGACAGAGCACACGGTTAGTCTGGTCAGAGCTCTGGTTTTGTTTCCCAGCAACAAAACAAACTAACCCTCCACTACCCTGGAGCCTGTGGAGGCCTGCTTGGAAAAGATCTTCCGAAAGGCAAGTGTGTGTCTGGAAGGTGATGGTGCAAGGCCCTTTGCTGGCAACAAGCAGGGTCCTAGAAACATGGAACATATAGACTCCTTTTATAACCAGAGGCTGATGTTTGAGATGAAGCGGAATTTTTCTTTGTCAAGAGATGCACTGATTGGTATAAAACTAAGAACAATGCAGGGAAGCCTGGTGGTGACCCAACAGAGCCTGGGTGACCTGGGAGAGGTGACTCACATGCATGGGGACAGTAACATGGGGCACACCACACTCTAAGCTACGTTTTTGCTAACGTGCTATATACAGAATCCATGTCACACTGTAGCCCTAAAGATCTAAACTAATGAAAAGTGAATAAATAAAACCAGGTTGTGCAGTTGTAAAAAATTAAAAATTAAAATGAAATCTCCCTCCCACCAAACGTGGAATATGATACACATGCCTGTAATCCTAGCACCAAAATGGCAGAGGCAAGGTAGACTGGGGGCTCAAGGCTAGCCAAATGTCAACAACAACCAGATGAAAATAAAAGCATACAAGAACAAAACAGCCAACAATGAAACGCAGACTTCTGGAGCCCATGGATGCATGTGCCTGCAAGATTAACCCTTTGTTACTCAAAGGAGGCCCCTGAGACTATTGACAAATGAACGCTTGGAAGACCCACTGCATCGGAACCTGTAGCTTATGAGCTCCAGGTAAGCAGCTGGCAGATCAAAGCCTGAGAGACAGTGACACCACTCAATGGTCACGTATACTTCTCCAGAGCCTTTCAGTGAAGTGGGAAACTGCCAGGGTCTTTAGATTCCATTCACTAAGACTGTTGGCAGGGGTTGGCAAACTTTTTGTAAGGGACAAGATCTGAAATACTGTGTACTTCAGATGGCATATAGCAGTCACAGCTCTACCAATATAAAGCGAAAGCAGTTTTAAATGGTATATAAAGTGGTTAATATGGTTGTGTCCTAATAAATCTTGACTGTCACTGACATTAATTTCATTCAATCTTTCCATATAAAATTTCATTTTTATTTTTATCCATTCAAAATGCAAATATCCCTTTTTAACTTAAACTTTTATTTATTAATTTTATGTGTATGTATGTACACGTGTATGTACCTGAGAGAGAGAGAGAGAGAGAGAGAGAGAGAGAATGTATCATGTGTGCAATTGCTTGTAGAGGCCAGACAAGGCCATTGGCTTTTCTGAAAATGGAGCTATAGGTAGTTGCAAGCTGCCTGATGTGGGTGCTGGGAACTGAACTCAGGTCCACGGGAATAGGGGGTGTGGGGTGTGGAGGGGGGCGGAGAGTAAGTTGATGAGCCATCTCTCCATCCGCTTATCCCTCCCTATATTTCTCTACTCTTCTCTTCCCCAAATACCATTCTTTGGTTTTTTTTTTTTTTTTTTTTTCCGAGACAGGGTTTCTTTGTGTAGCCCTGGCTGCCCTGGAACTCACTCTGTAGATCAGACCAGCCTCGAACTCAGAAATCCACCCACCTCTGCCTCCCAAGTGCTGGGATTAAAGGCGTGCGCCACCACCGCCCAGCAATACCATTCTTAATGAATGAGCAGCAGCTAACTTTGACCCACAGGGTATAGTTTGCCAACCTCAGCTCTGTTGGCCTAATGCAGAGACACAGAAGTCTACATTTTCAATGACTTCTCCAGGTAACTGAAATGTACAAACATGTAAACAAGTCCGTGACTTACTGAGGCCAGGCCCTCAATTCACTGTTGAATAAAGACAGATCTAGAGTATGAAGAAACTACATTAGAGAAACAGAATGAGGATTTCCTGACCACCACTACAGTGTTCTTTTCTCAATGACATCTGTTAATACATCATCATTACACACAATATTTTCTGACTATACCAAAAACCATGCCAGGAATGGTGACATGCCTGCAAGCTTGAGGCCAACCTGGCCTAACTAGGAAGTGCCAGACAAGCCAGGGCTACATAACACGATCCTGTTGCAAAACAAACAACTGAAAACCAAACCAAACCAACCAAACAAAAAAATATAAAAAAATAAACAACCTCCCCCATACAGCAGAGAGAAACCCTTTAAAAATGTTACTAAACAGTTCATGACACTTTTGTCCATAATGTAAGTCAGAGCTCTACACTGAAGCTGTTCACATAATCAAGTTTTTAGTCAGAAAGCAGCTTACCTGCCTGTACTTGCGCCATCCACAAAAGGATTCCAATGGAGTATAAAGTTCGGTTCTGATGACAGTCCCTGTGCAGGTCACAGTTTAGAGTGTTAATGTCACACATTAACCAAGTTAATATCACTCTTTTGATTTACTAATTACATATCAGACAAATTATCTGGTTCGAGAAAAACCTGGATTTTGTGGCCGTTAGTTACCGTGGCATCTAATTGGTTGTATGCTGCCACAATTTGTCCTGTCGTTTAATACATTTAGGTCAATGACTCATTATCATCTGCTGTAAGTTTAAGAACGTCCTCATATCTACTAAATATAGCTTTCAATTTGACAAGTAAAAACAAATAATTATTTGTACAACTATTCTATTGGCCAAGACAATTAAATAATCCATTAAATGTGTATAGAAAATGCTGATGTATACAGAAATGAGCAATAAGAATGTCATTAAAATCCACTAGAAACTGTACTTGAATTGACTAAAAACAAAAGAAAACAAGAACAACAAAAAGTAGACATTAAGGAACCTTGTGGGCCAATCTTAACAATAATGTATTTATCTATTCCTATACTTAAAGGATTAAATATATAGTTAATCTCACAGTGATGTCACTTTGGTGTGATGACATATGCTTGTCCCCCCAACAGTAGGCAGCTGAGGCAGGAGGATGTAGCAACTGGAGGGCAGCCTGAGCCATGTCATGAGTGCCCTCACAAACCACAGATAAAGTGAATGAAGCTAAGGTAACAAACAGATGCTAGAACCCACAAGTATTCCACGAACAGCCACCTGCCCAACCCCACAGATAAGATATTGTAAACAGTAAAGCAATGCAAAAATGTGCTTACTGAGAACTCAAGAGAACCAGGAAGGGCTGAGTTAAGGGCTGAGTCCAAGTGGAGTTCAGTAGTTCATGAGCATCCTTCAAAAGACTGCGAGTACTCAGGTGAGTGGGTCAAACTACATGGCCTGAAGTACCATCAAAGTGCCTATTTACAGACTTCTCACACTTCAGAGTGTGAGCTAGGTTAGTAAAGTTAATACGTATAAAAAGGAGTTACTTTACTTCTTGAAATATATCTCACTCTAAGTTTTCTCAAACATGAAAATGTTTTAAAGTCAGTTACCATTTCATCTCGGGCTTCTGTTTCTTTTCTCAGAGGAGGTTCAAACTGTAATTTGTCAACTGCAAAATATAGAACAGATACATAAGTGTATAAAAATATATATACATATAAAGTCATCATCTTACACAGTGAAGGGGTGAAATGAGAATGCCTACCACTGAGGAGGCAGAGAGGAAAACAGTCTGTCTTACTCCTAACACACAGCACCGTTATACTCACCCAGATAAACACACAATCAGAGATTTGTCTGTAAATAGGCACTTTGATGGTACTTCAGGCCGTGTAGTTTGACCCACTCACCTGAGTACTCACAGTCTTTTGAAGGATGCTCATGAACTACTGAACTCCACTTGGACTCAGCCCTTAACTCAGCCCTTCCTGGTTCTCTTGAGTTCTCAGTAAGCACATTTTTGCATTGCTTTACTGTTTACAATATCTTATCTGTGGGGTTGGGCAGGTGGCTGTTCGTGGAATACTTGTGGGTTCTAGCCTTTCTTCTAGGCTTAATTCTTGGCTGAAACTAGGAATTTAAAAAGTACTTTTGTATAAGAGAAAACATTTAAAATTTATTGGAGGTAGATGACAAAAAAAAAAAAAAAAGCTTCAAAGATCGCAGATGCTGTTTTGAGATTAAGCAACAGCTCTGTGGGAGAAAACCTAGCAACATCCTTAGATCATCTAAGGAGAAAAACAAGCTGTCAGAACGGTGTTCCTCATCTATGGTCACATTCTGTCTGCATGTTATTTGATCTCTCATCAGACTATTTTCAGAATTATCCCACAGATTCAAAGAACAATTTCTTTTACATGAAATAGTCTACAATAGAGAAAAGTTTTCATTACCTCTTTAAAGCTATTATAATTTTAAAGAATTTTAAGAAACTAATGTGCCGAAAAGACCAAAGTCTTTTTTTTTTTTT
>JADRCD010234904.1:0-14418 GCA_019843815.1 Montemys delectorum
AAAAAAAAAAAACATGCTGAGCTCATCAGTTGAGACTCCTATATCATACTCATCTAGTAGACTGCTACAAACTCTCCTGTGTTTCTCAGTCTTGCTGAAAATGTGTACATTCCTGCCTTTGTTAATAACCTCAAAGGCGAAGCAGAAGGCTTGAATGTCAACTATGAGAACTGAGAGTTTTCAACCAGAGGGAGACTGGGATACAAGTAGCAGGAGGCCATCAGTTCTGTAACCTTGTTAGGATAGGCTGTATGAGCAGACTACAGCTCATTTACATCTCATGCCCCAGGCAAAAATTCTGATGTGACCCTAACCCCTGAGTGGGCAAAGTGGCTTTAGCCATGTGTCTTGCCACTATAATTGTAGCAGCTACTGAGATTAGATAAACAGAACTGGTCTGTTCATTGGAAATGAAGCCTGAGGACATCCTAAGCCAGTGACTCTCAACCTTCCTAACGCTTTGACCCTTTAATACAGTTCCTCATGTTGTGGTGACACCCCCCCCCACACACACACACACCATAAAATTATTTCATTGCTACTTCATAACTGTAATTTTTTAGTTATGAATTATAATATAAATATTTGATATATAGGATATCTGATATCTGACCCCTGTGAAAGGTTGGGTGACCCCTGCAAAGGGGTTGTAGTCCACAGATTTGAGAAGCTGCTCTAGGCAAGGACACAAGTTGGCCAAGAGCAACAGAGCCTTGAACTTGTGTGACCCTACTATTTTCTTCTGTCTGGACTGTGTAATGGTAGGTATAGGCGGAGGGTAGGAATATGGACTATTTAGTATGTCAGGAATTGTGTCTGAGAGGGGCATGTGATGATAGCATTTACCTTACGGAGACAACAAGATAAGAATCCCCAGTGCTTGGTCAGTTATAACCATACAAATGCCTGGAATCCAGTAAAAACAGAAAAATCACCCTTAGAAGACTCTGAATGGGGCAGGATTTAATTGAAGATCTTAAAGCAACAAATTTGTCATCAGAGGACCATCTGTTCCCTTCTATTTCAGTTCCCTCTAAGGGGAATACCTCAGTCGTGTCTTCTCACAATGCCAACTCCAAAGTTCAGTGCTCAAAACAAAGCCAGAGCCATTAGTCCAGTCTGTGCACAGGACCCAAGCACGAGCAAACGTGGTGTTGTGACATCACAGCACCACAGTGTCATTTCCATAAAATTCCTATGAAACCAGTTTTCTTATTGCTTTTTTTTCTCAATGAAAAAGCTGAACACAGCAGAATTTTAATAACTTCACCCCGAAATGATCCACGTGTCAAGGGGTTTAGATTCTGATGGATTATGTTTGTGTTAGAATTGCTCGAGAATCTCATATATTGGGAATAAATACAATAACCCTGGCTGAGATAACTTTCTAAGTTTCCATTCTTTTTGGAAGAGGACCAATTACAAAGAACTATATATACATTCTGTAAGTACCTCCGTACTTCCTATGAGTACCACAGTACTTTCTAGGCATGTATCACCTTACTATGATTTAGCAGCTAATTTAAAATAATTTTTGCACATACAATAAATGCATCTCAGCTGTATTTTGCTGTACTCTGCAAATGTGTGTTGGGATGCAGTTTTGACTCACACTGTCTGTATTTGTTTGCGTTTCACTAACACAGATTCAATGGTCGACACATTTTATGCTATTGGATTGGTTATGCGGGTGTGCCAATCCATTTCCCTTCTGGAGCTATTGCACATTTACATTGGCATTGAGTCGAACCAGCTTTTCCCACGGTTTTTGCAGGTAAGTTTAACACACGCTGCTATTGTAGAGTGTATTTAGTTTTTTTACTGTGTCTTATTTATAGCCCCTAGTGATTTTATGGCAGAATCTGTTCACAGGATTCCCTTACCTACACCATGACAGTTAGACTGGCCCATTGGTGGTGTTTGGGAAGTGCCACTGGCCAACGTGCGCACTGCATGGATCCTGTTCTAGAGATTCCATGGCCATTTACCACTCTGCATGTGTCTCTCTCTGAGGTGGAGTAGAAGTGGAAAAGATGAGAGTTGATGCCTTTTAGTGTGATGCCTGGCTCTTCTATGGACCACTCTGAGGTTATGCTACCACAACCACTGGGCTCTTGATGGGAAAGAATAGAGGATTAAAAACAAACAAACAAACAAACAAAAAATGTTTGTTTTAACAACAGGTTGACAGAAGATTGAAAATTCACTGGTATATACTTCACATAGATAATCATTGCTAGATTAAGACTAAAAACTCCAGGATTTGGAATAGCCATCTAGATTGCCACAGGCCGGCTGATCTGGGCCTCCCTCAACCCGCGGGAGAAACGGAAGAAATGCTGGCAGAGACGACACATGAAGTACAGGATCTGAATGTATTTCTTAAAAATGGCATCAGACTTTTACAGTCATTGCAAAAGAGAAATGATAAAAAATCTGGCAGCTCAGCAGACAAGGTACAAGAGGCTACCTGAACACACTGAGTCTAAAAACAGCAGCTAACTCCTCTGGACTGGTGCAGCACCCCCAGGCTCTGAGCATGCTCAGGGCACGTGGGCCCCCGGCCAGAGTCCTACAGCGCTGCAAGTGAGCCAGCTAGGAGGACGGAGGCTCGAATCTTGAATGCTGACTCTAAAATACTGACTCTAAAATGTTGAGTGCTCGACTGCTCAATCTGTTGAATCTCGACTGGTGCTGCACCCCCTGGGCCCAGGCGCTCTGGGCCCGGGGAGCTGTGGACTGCATAAATCTAAGTCTTAGTCCATCAAAGTTCTAGTTTTAGTCAGAGTGCGAGAGAGTCTGAATGCTCAATGCAGATGCTAATCTTTTGGGCTAGTAGAGATATGTCTTTTTGAGTGACATATTCCTAGGAGTGGTTCAGCTGCAGTCCTTGACTGAGGATGAGGATTTTACTTGACCTTGCCCTGTGATAAGTCTCCCTTTTTTGTGAGCTTCCATGCAATATTCCCTTCCTTATTTCCCTAACAATGCCAGGGGCAATTAGTCTGGGTGGGTAACATTCCAAGCCAGGGTTTGGCCAAGAAGTTGGAACATTGGTAAAAGGTCAGAGAGAAATGTCGATTTTCTCTCTAGCTGTCATATTTTGGTGAGCATCTAGCACAAGAATACGAGGACATATCTGGGCTACCTCTGAGTTAGTGGGTGCCAGGCGACAATGCAGGTGCAGGAGACTAACTTTCTTTAAGCTTACGCCTCAGATACTGCGGTCACGCAAGGTCTGCGTGGCACTAGATGAGCATAATTTTAGGTATCCTCAAAAGAAATCTGAATACAAACTATTTCCTAAAATATCAGAATCATAATGTGTTTAAATACCTGGCAAAATGTTTGGAATATAAACAGAGTTTAAAACTTGTTGGGTGTAGTGTCATAGATCCCTGTGTTAGTTTGCTTAAAGTAACATGAAATTTAAAGGGTGTAACTAACAGCTTAATCTTCATGTATCTTACAAGAGCCTAGTATTATAAATATTAACAGGATCTATAGGAGGGCACGACAAGAATGGGTTAGCGAGATGTCTGGGTAAGGGCATTTGCCATTGAGCATGATGACCTGAGTTTAATTTCTGGAACTCACATTGTAGAGGGAAAGAGTTAACTTCTACAGTTGACCTCTACACATGCACAGTAGCAGGAGAGTGTGGGGACATGTGCATGTGTGTGGGCATACACACAGATACACAGATACACAGACATGAATGTTTTAAAAGATATGGGGTAGATTTCATTGTACTTATTAAACAAAAATAGAGAATTACTGTTCATTAGAAAGAAGGCATTTTATGTGTTGGAATATCAAATATTTCAAAATGGAGATAATAGTGTACAATATAGTTATATTAAAATTAACCAGCTAAGAGCTCATAGACTCTCCCTGAACATATTACTTTACAAACTAAGAGAGAAACAGATTGGTCATAAACGCAGCAAATAATTTAGAAACAAGATTTATTGGCATGTCTGGCTGAATGGGTCTGAAAATGTCAAGATGTGTACACCAGAAAGCTACTTTTGGAAAGCAGAACCAAAGACTCAGAGTGCACGAAAGCTGCATCCTATCACGTGGATTATTCACTAGGAGCTGAATTAAGTTCATATAAAATCTGAGTCATGTTATCACTTTCACTCTTCCTTAAAGGGCTTTTTTTTTTTCTGGGCTGGCTTGGTTATTACTAATATTTTGGTAACAAAGCATTTTCAGAAGGAAACGTTGTGTTAGTTTAGTTGTTGTTAACGCACACTGTGAGATTTGAGAACCTTGTCTTGTTAGGAAGAAAACTGAGAGCTTGAAATATCCCTAGAAAGTGCACACATGATTTGCTTGAAAGATTTAGCTAGACTTGCCTAATATACAAAATTACTCTAGAGCTGAGACATGTGAATTTTGGGGAGGAGCACAAATTTCAGAACATTCAAATGTGGTTTTTATTCACTACAAATTAAATCCTCGAGTCACTGAAATCATTAAATTGTTGAAACCAAGGAAACAATTCCTGATTTGGTTGCTTAAAAACAACAGTAAATACACATGCAGAAATATTTATTTAAAAAGTGATTTTACTAAATCCAGTGCTAATGGAGTACAATGTTCTTTAAGTCTTTGGTTCTGGGAAAGGACAAGCAAGGATCAAGGTACCAGGGTCGAGGCTGAGCATCCTGGGCTATGTATGTCCCAGACGATGAGCACAGCTCTTTTGACATGCCTATTCATCTTCCTCTTTTCTTGAGGTTGTAACTGCCAACTTGAGATTGAAAAAGCTTTATAAAGGCATCACGGTAAATTCTCATATTCCGTGCCTTTCCCTGTTCAAGTTCTGCAGACAATTAGAATCCCTTCATTAGGGGATCACCCCAAGTCCTCAGCTTAAAAATAATGTAACAAAACCCTAGGTTGTGAAATCATTTGTGGAGTTCTCATTTCCCCATTTTTAAATGAAGAAATGGTACTTAAAACAGCTGAGTTATTTACACTGATTATGGCTGACTGCATGCAATGTATTTTTTAAAAATGCATTGTGTCTTCCTGTTTCAAAGAAGACTAACGCTATGTTTGCAGAGTTGTAATGTTACTATGATAATACCTTCACAGCATTACGAAGCCACAACAGAGTGCATTCTTTTGTGAATAGATTTTCCAAAATGTCAAGATAAATAATTCCACCTAGCATGAACAATGGATTAGGATTAGCTAGTTGAACAACTAATGGAACATCTGGCAAGTGCTGGTGCCGAGGGAATGAGGGTAGACTTGGGTTTGTTCATTGTTCCGAGTTATTACATGTTTTACACTCACATATCTGACAACAAGCAATAAACTATAATTTTAAAAATTATATGGAATTGCTCAAACAAAAAAGCAGAGAGAACACACACTATAAGACAGTAGATATTTAACAGACATCTATATTTTATTTCTAAATTACTTATGAGGAAAATACAAAACTATAACACAAAAAGCTGTTTATAGACTTCCATTGCTGATAATAATCATATATCATTTAAATTATATGCAGAAACATAACATAGAGCTTAACACTTAAATTATACATAGAAATAATATAGAGCTTTTGCTTTCTTAGTTTCAAGTGGGAAGTTTCAAAAGACACCAAAGAAGCATGCTAAAAATGACAATACAAATGAAAGCTGAGTTTTCCCTTTCCAGCCTTTTCCTTCCAATCAAATTTGCATATTTCATTACATCAGGTTTTTTTTTTTTTTAAAAGAAGTTATTGGGGACTAGTTGATTTTGATAACTTTCATTAAAGAAAGCCAAAACCCAATAACCTGACCATCATAGAGTGGGAATACAGCCAGCCACACCGGAGGGTTGATTTTTGAAGCCTTTGTTGAGTCTTCAGTCTTGTGGATGCCTCAGAAGCTTTTCATGACAAAACTTAAAGAAAGGGAAAAACAACCTTTGTCCCACAGTGCTTGACAGGTTCCCCTTGTAGGTAACTCAGGGGAATATAGTTCAGTTAACTACAGCTACAAGTGATTCCAAGCCATATCCTGCCCCTATATCAATCACCATGAACATTGTGGCAGATGTATTAATCTTAAACATGCTTATGCAACTTAAAAATCTGTAAATCAAAACACTACAAATGATTTCCTCTAAATTATCATGCTTGCATAGGTTCCACTCATGATAGTCAAGTGCATAAAACACTTCTGTATTAACCAATGTCACCAACTCGCTCTCCTGTTTGTGTTCAAGGCAAGGAAGGCCTCTCAAAGGAGAGTGTCTAACTCACTTTTGAGTGGGTTTCTGCAGTCTGCTTTCTCCAGGCTGGGAAGCAGCTGACTTTGACTGCTAAACTAAGTCATCTTTGAACATTTCACAGATTTTTCTCCCTGTAGGCCTTGAGTTGAGGACAGGCTTTTATTACAAGAGCTAAAGCTGCTCATGCGTTGAGCACACACAGTTCACTGGAAGGGAACGTTAGGGTCTTTAGGTCTTGTCATTTTGATTCATGGAGATCTTCAGTGAATAGGTACAGAGCTATCATCTTCATAGTGTGATTTTACAACTGCAGAATGGCATTTTAAAAATCCACCGAGAGTCTTCATTATCTTGGCAGGAAAATGTTCTATATGAACAATATTTCCTACAGATCTGTAATCGAACTCAGGAAGTATGACTCAGAGTACTATGATCTAAACACTCAGATCTTCTCATTTTTGTCATGTTGGTAGCCACTCCAAAACTGCCATCCAGACAATGCTCTCTGTTCCTTACAAAGTAGACATTAAAACAAGAACCTCCTGGATGTTCTGAGATAAATAATAGCCAGAGAGATTGCTCAGTGAGGAAAGTGCTCGTTCCACAACTCTGGCAAACTGAGTTCAATCTCCGGGGACCCAGGTAGGGGGAGAGAGAGAGAGAGAAAGCAAACTCCCAAGCATTGTCCTCTGACCTCCACATATGCACCATGGTATTCACACTACACACTCACACCATACACTCACACCTCACTCCATACCCTTCTGCTCCACAGTTAATTAACATTTACAGTAAGGCAGGTGTGATGATATCCACATCTAGCCCGGTGCTGGGCAGGTGGAGAAAGGAGGAGCCCTGGATCATACTGACCAGCTGGTCTTGATGAATCAGTGAGATCTGGGTTCCACAAAAAGACCTGTCTTAAAGAACAAGGTAGACAGGGACAGAAAACAACCCAGAAAACAACAGAGATCAATTTCTGGCTCTACACACATGTTCACACATATGTACATATATCTCCTCACATTCAAACATGTATACATATTTTGTGTTTTTTAAATGTTAGTAAGGTGTAAAATAGTTATTATTTTGGTAAAATAATAATTTTGAGATTTAAACTTATTGAATTAAGAAGTTCTTCCCACAGTCAAGATATTGTTCTTACCCTTCCATTTTTCCCTATTTCTTAAATTAAAAAATATTGTTTTTCATTTCATACATTTCTTAATGACTTTTGGGCATTTCATGCCTCCTTCCCGTCCTGCCAATCCGGCCCCACCTTCATGCCTTCTTTGGTATTTGACTACTCAGTTTATTTAGAATTTCTTGCTGGAGCCATCCATGCACAGGCAAGAAACCCTTCACTTTTATACATAAAGTACCTTGCCATTTAACAACATAACTTGTCAGTTTTTAAAATTAAATATATATGTGCTGTCTGTACATGTAGAAGTCAGAAGACAAGGTTGAGGAGTCAGTTTCCTCTTTACAAGCACCATCACCTGCTGAGCCATCTAACCAGCTGTAGAAACTCCTTTAAAGAACAGACCATTGTCTGGATGGTAGGTTCTGGAGTGGCTCCCAACATGAATGCAGGACTTAAGCGTCATCATGTAGATTTTGATTCCAGACAAGAAGGAAGTCATTACCTAGTAAAACACATGTTTTTGGGTAAAAGCAAATAAATAGCAACAGTGCCTTCTTAGCACTATTTTGGAGATTAAATATAAAATTATAAATTTTGAAATTGGTAGAATGTAATAAGTATTGACTTTTATCAACTTACTATCTATAACAAAATTCTTCTATTTTACCATCATCGAATATAGTTAAATACCCATCAGATAATGAATTAGGTTGACATTACATGTGGTAGGAATTTTCCTATTTCTGTCTACATGCTGGCACTTGGGGGCATGTCCACTGATGATTTTTATGCAACTAGGGACTCCATCACCAAGAAGTCACAGAGCTTTTGCTGCTGTTTTAATATAATGTCATCATAAAACACCAACCTCACTGGTAGATTTTCCTTTGTCCTTACCATTTGAAGGGCAGAGGAAAATCTACCAGTGAGGCTGCATCTCATAAATACTTAGACACTATCTCATCTTGCATTTGATTAATGCCTAAAACTTAGAGAACTTATGTTTTGCAAAACAAACAAACAACAAACAAAAATCTAAAACAAAAACAAAAACAAAAAAAACCCAAAACAACAGAAAACCTCAGGAAATACACATACATGGATGCACACAGTGCATCTAAGCTCATGGTTGAGTACTCTAAAATTTGAGGTTGATAGGATCCCTCTTTATAGACCATTGTAATCCCAGCCCAACCAGTCTCACTTGAATGAAAGCTGGAAACCAGAGAATTTAAATGCGATGATCATACCATGGGTGACTAGGAAGCACAAGTCTCCTAGCCACCAGATTTGCAAGCAATCCATGATGAGATGGTCCCTGAGTATTTGTGAGGGTTAGCTTTTGCAAGTCTTACATGTAAAAGCTGCCAGGGGTCATGTCAGCCAGATTGGGTTATTCAGTTACTTAAATTGCAGTTTAGAAGAATTTATATACACTAAATCAAGAAACTAGATCATTATATCTTAAAGATGGATTGATGAAAGGAAAGATAACTCCCATAGATTGACTAAGTTTGAATCATGTCTAATTCCCCTTAGCCATGCAGGGGCCCTCTTGACTCACCTCCGTGGTCATAAACACGCTGACATAGCTTATACATGTGGATTTCTGATCATGTGGACTGCTGTTGACAAATCTTGGGTTTTTTTTTTTTTTTAACACTACAAGCCCATGATTCTGTTGTGGATTATTCCAGGATTTTTTTTTTCCTTAATCAGTTTAAAAAAAAAAAAAAAAGACAGCTATATAAAATACCAATCAACCCGTTTGTTTTCTTTTCTTTGCTACTAATATGCTCCATCAATGTTGAGTTCATTTTTTTTGACCACTGAGAGCAAAGAGAAATATCCTACTAAGCATAAAAATGTAGACTGTACAAACTATGTGAGTATAACACAAGACATTTTATACTTTGTAAGGAAAGAAAGATGTGTTTTATTTAAGCTGGTAATTGGAACTAAGCCAAAATATGTGAGTTTTCAATGATCTTTAAATGCTTATAACTTGGCATATATAACATATATTCTAAAAATGTGTTAAATTCTTTCTATTTTCCACTGGCTTAGGAGGGTTAGGATTATATTACTGCCCTGAAAAAAAAAAAAGGTACAGTGGCTTCTCTATTGGCTAAAATTGAAATTTCCTGGCCTGTCATTCAAAACCCTTCCCAACCCAGCCCCAAACACATTTTCATTTACTTTTCCTATTTTTCCTTCTCCACCCCACCCACTCCAGCCTCGCTGTGGTTCTTGATCTTCCCCAGGGCAGTGTAGTTCACCACACTGCTACTTCTGCTGAGGCTGCTCTTGTCTGGGATGTCTTTCCTCATATCTACTCTACTAGGTAATTCCAAGCCATTGATCAGCAGCCAGCTGAAATGCCGCTTGTCCTCGTGAACTTCTCTTCATCCTTCTTTCTGGCAATAGTAGCTCCTTAACTGTGCATCCCTCTGTGGCACATACTATAATTACATTCCCCATCACAAACTCTGAAGGTAGGGTCATTTTTACTGTACCATCCAGTGGTTCTCAACCTTCCTAAGGCTGCAACACTTTAATATAGTTCTTCATGTTGTGGTGACCCCCTAACCATAAAGTTATTTTCATAGCTACTTACTAAGTGTAATTCTGCTACTGATGTGAATCATAATGTAAATATCCGTGTTTCCTTATGGTTGTAAGTGACCCCTGTGAATGGTTGTTTGACCCCACCCCCACCCCCAAAGGGCTCATGACCTACAGATTGAGAACTGCTGATCTAATTCATAGTGGATACTCAAGTAGGAGCTTGCCAAAGTGAATAGAAATGTATATATGTCAAGAAGAGAGAAAATATCTTGACTTAGGTAAAATGCTTTCTTTGTTTCATTATAGATAATTATAAGAGTACAGGAAAACAAACAAAATTAAAGTCATTCATAACACAGCTCTTTCAGAGACAGCCATTGTTAATAGGTTAGAAAATGTATTTCCAGTTAAAGTATTCTTTTAAACAAAGCCCTGTTTTTTAAAATTAGAAAATTACTTAAGTGGCCTAACAGATGACCCGAATTGTTAACTTGTTTTGGTTCTAGCTCACAGAGAGAGTGACCATCCTTTTTGGAGTGATCACCAGTCAAGAAGAGGTTCAAGAGAAATATGTAGTGTGTGTTTTATTCATCTTATGGAATCTACTGGATATGGTAAGGTAAGTAAGCAAAATTGCCGAGCACAGTGGTACATGCCTTTAATTTCAGAAGTAAAGATAGGTGAATCTTTGTAAGTTCAAGAGCAGCCTGGCCTCCATAGCTAATTACAGGCCAGCCAGTACTACATAGTGAGACCCTGTCTTAATCATCAATCAATCTGCTAATAGAAGGGAAACTTGCTTCAGTGAAATGACTAATAACTACTCATACTGGTTACTCTGAATGAGACAGAAAACCCTCACTGCACATTGTTTTATATGGAAATAGAAATGTATATATAAGACTTTCCATAGAGGGCCTATGAAGAAAAATGAAAACAATCTTTGTATTTAAAGTGCAAATCTGAGCCCTCAGGTTCCCAGCAGAAGGCTTTACCATGATACTCACCTGAAATGACCTCATAGCTACATACTAATAGACGGGACCTTCCCATTGTTCTAGCACACATTATTTTAATAATGGACTTTCATTACTTGTTAGAACCCACAAAGTTGGTGTCACAGTTAGCTTTAGTTGTCAACCTGACCCCTGGGAAAAGGGGAACTTCGTCTAAGGAATTGCCTCCTTCTGATTGGCCTCTGGAAGCATTTTCCTATTGATAGAGGATGGTCCAGCCTACTGTGGGCCTGGAGGCAAGTCAGCAAGTTCCTTGGCTACTCACTGCTTCAAGTCCTACCCTGACTTTCTTCAGTGAGAGAAGATGACCTGGGAGTCTTTCTTCCCTCAAACCCCTGGTTTTGGTCAATATTTTATTATAGCAACAGAGGAGCAAACTACAACAGTTGGTCTCTCTGACTTCAAGAATGTTTTATAATAGAACTTCTTTTCTTGGGGGAAAATGGCCCCCCATATCCATTTCCAGTGGGATCCAATGGCTAACTTAGTCTTTCTGTGGCATCCCTAGGTACTACTGCTGCTTCAAATGTATGGATGGGAGCAGGCCCCAAAAGAGTCTTTATAGCCTGTGACTTCCTATTTATACAAGGCATTGGTTCCTCCCTAGGGACCACAGCCTTCTGATATATTGGAATATGAGTCCACCTATCTCAGTGTCCATTCTCAGATAAACTCAATAGAATAAAATGACTTTTACATTAAAAGTAAGTAGTAAACTATCATGGGATGCTTTGGGGACATAGAGGATACAGCAGTATGAAACCAACTTCCACTACTTATTTGATACATTATCTTGGGCAAACCATTTGCCTTTTTGTAAATGACAACTTTATTGAAATATAAGTTAACTACCACAATTTAACTTTTTAAAAATAAAATCTGTGAGTTTCTGTATGCTCAGAGATGTACAAGCATCACTATTATTCAGTTGAAGAATGTTTTTTATCACCTGTTAGAAATATATGCCCATATGCACATATCACTCCTGATTCCTTCCTTCCCCAGGCCCTGGCAACCATATTTGGACTATATTGGTTTTCCTATTTTGTGTTTCATGTAAATAGAATCATTGAATAGGTGATCTTTTGTTACTATCCTATTTTTCCTTGTAATCATGTTCTCAATACAGTATTGTAGCAGGTAATGGTATTTCATGGCATGTTGTGGCTGAATAATATTCCATTGTATCAACAAAACCCTGGATCATCTCATAGTTGATGCACGGTTGCATTATTCTCGCATTTTGGCAATAAAAACTATACCACTAGCACTCATGTTCATGCTTCTGTTTCCCTTATAGCCAGTAGTAAAATCTCTGGGCTCTGCTTTTGATACTGTTTTTCTCTCTGCACCATGAGGGTAGACATGTCCTCTCAACCTACTGTGAAATAGTTTAAAGAAACTAATGAGCAGGGATCTTAGTCATCTGTTAAAGGCACCTGTGAGAAGATTACAGCTATGAGAGCTAATGAGGAGACAGATGCTTTTCTCCTAAGAACATGGTAAGGACATCCACTCTGTTCAACACTGCATTGGAATTCCTAGCCACAGCAATTAGGAAAAAATGTAAAAGGCTTCCAGATGGTAGAAAACTATAAGTGACCAACAGGTTTAGTAGAGTTGCACAACACAATGCAAGGTTAATACAAATCAGCAGCATTTCTATGCATTTTCAGTTAAGTATCTGGAAATAAAAATAACAAAGCCAACCTTGTTTATGATAGCCACCAACAGAATGGAGTACTCAGGAATACATTCAGTCAAAATAGGCATACCTTGTACAGTAAAGACATTGATAAATGGAAAAGCATTCCACATTGTAACTTAATATTGTTCAGATGCCAACATCCACAAGTAAATCTGCAGTCTTTGAAGGCCCTGTTAGAATCTCAACTGGTTTTGTTGCAGTAATTGAGATGCTGATCTTAAAATTCACAAAGAAACCTGAACTCAGATGAATCAAACTTTTATAAGAACACCCTTGGCCTCACTCTTTCCAATTTAGGACTTACTACAGAGCAACAATTATTACATGTGTGATCCTACTCCATGGACCAGTCAGGGGACAGAGTTGTCAGTTCAGAGACAACCTCTTCTAGTTTGGGTTAAGTTTTGCAAAGGTCAAAAGAGAATCAATGGGGAAGGAATCATCTCAACAAAAGGTAATGGGGCAACTGGATACTGTATGCAAAAGATCCCTTAGAGAGAACACCAAAGCGACAAGGAACAAAAGGAAAAATAGATATTGACCTGTATTAGCAAGTTACTGTGATGGCTGAAATTATGAATTTCATTGGATTTCAAGGGCATTAAGGAGGCACACCCTTGGGTATTCCTACAAAATTCCAGAGTTTAGCTGAGGAAGCCCTTCCTTGAATGTGAGTTGCATCATCTCATAGGCTGGGATCCTGAACTGAAGAAAGAAGAAAGAAAGGAAAAGCAGTTTGTGAGTCAATAGGCCATTTGGTTAATTCTGACATGTGTTGAAGTGTAGAAACCACTGGCTTATTTATAGAAATAAAATCACATTGAATACGTTGCACTAGCAGGCTTAAAGGTACTTACTGTGCCTCAAACCTGCTTCTAAGGCCAGTTCTGATTGCATAACTGGGCAAAGCTGCAGAAACAGAGGGATGGTAGATATGAATTTGTGGCCTGTGTTTTAATAACACCATCCTTTAAAATATGTGCAAATAGGTCTGTCTTTTCAAGAAGCCTAGCTGTTGCTGCATAAAATGAGCTTGGCTTTTAAATAAAATTGAAGTCATTAATCACGGAAGCTTATAGCTGTAATTTCTTGGGAGGAGTAAGAGCTACATTCTTGCTCTCTTCAGCTGTATAATTATCTATGATCCACCCCATGAGATAAGCCAGAGAGACACAGGTTTCCCCCCTGCAACAATACACCATTTTAACCCCTGTCCTTACTTAAATTATAGGAAATAAAGCATGTAATTCACACTTCCAATTTCATTCCAGTGTTTAATTTGCAGCAACATATTTTCTTCTATTATTTCCTAGACAGCAGCAGCAAATGATGTTTACAAACTACCTGTCTCCTTCCAGGTACACTTATAGCATGCTGTCAGTCATAGGGACATCTTATGCTGTCTTGACATGGCTCAGTCAAACGCTCTGGATGCCAGTTTACCCTCTGTGTGTTCTTGCTGAAGGTAAGGGTCCTGTTGTATTTCTGACTGATATAAGCCATTGAGCTATAATCATTCACTAATTTCTTGATAGGGACATTGCTATTTTTTTATGGTTCTTGGCTTACTGATGATAACTTTCCCAGTCTATTTCCTTGCTTCAAAGAAGCAAACCATTAAGAAACAAAGTTCACGCCTTTAATCCTAGCACTTGGGAGGCAGAGGCAGGTGGTTTGAGGCCAGCCTGGTCTACAGAGTGAGTTCCAGGACAGCCAGGGCTACACAGAGAAATAAT
>JADRCD010234904.1:14518-33928 GCA_019843815.1 Montemys delectorum
AGCAAAGTTCAGTGGGGTGTGATGGGGTGTACCTGTAATATTGGGGGCAGACACCGGCTCAGCCTGGTCTACACAGAGTTCCAGGCCAGCCAAGGATACATAGAAGGGCCCTCTCTCAAAGATTGGGAGGAGAGAGGGGAAGAAGGAAGGAGAGGGAAGGAGGAAGGGAGAGTAGGGGAGAGAGAACATTAAAATTCAAGGTGGAGGTGGTCCTACACAGAGTACAATATACTGGGCTAGAAACAAGCGTCAGGGTCCATCCAGGTCCTTGCCTTCATCAACAATGAGTATGGGGCAACTCATTTCATCCCTGAGTCTGTTTACATCCCCAAATTGGGTTTAACATATACAGAACCTACAGTTTATTTTTTTTAATACTTAGAAATTTGGTCATCTCTGACTAGAGAGGGTTTCTTACTACCTCCAAAGCATCAGCTCTCTGCCAGTGACCATTTGACTACCATGAGTGCCCACTTTCGGAGGGAGGCTAAACTAAAGTAGTTCCCCAGTACAGCACTGTGGATATTACTTTATAGGGTACATCTAAGTTGCAACTAGACATCTGTGTGCTTCTTGACTGTGTGTCCCTCATTAAGCTAGTCCCATGTGCACACACAGGTGCCTGCCTTTTGCTTCCTTCCTTTCTCATGTGCACCAGTATACATGCCAACAAACAGGAGATCAACTATTGCCTGTACGAATAAAGCAGAAATCAAGGAGCTAAAGTAAGCATTTTTCAAGGGACTGGAGGATAAGCAAAGAGCAAACATTTCCCCCAGTAGAGTATTTGATAGGCTGGAGTGTTTCTTCTGAAAGTCATAATTAAAGATTTTAAATAATGCAAAAAGCATGTTAAAGTAACTACAGGAAAATACAGACATTATAAAGGGTGCTGTTGCCAATAATTATATGTAAAGACTAGAATATTAAAGAATATCATATGTTTTCAAAATTTACTAATGGCTAGAAACAGTAAGTCAGAATTTTAAATTTTTTATTGCTTTAAAGTGAATTGTTAAAAAATACAATATTTTCAGAAAATCTAGAGAATAATGTTTTATAAACCATTAAAACCCAGTCACTTATTCTTTAAGAATGAAATTCTTCATTCATGGAAGATTTGCTAGGAGCACTTACTTGTCTTGTCATATGAAAATACTATAAAGAACATAAAAGGAATGGATGTTGGAAAGAGTATAAGGTTTACATTAGGAGAAATACAATTATAAGACATGTACAGCAGAGTGAGTATAGTTGATAATAGTGTACATTTCCAAAAGAGTAAATTCAATTATCTCACTTCAAAAAATACAAGATGTTGAATACTAGATCTTGTAATTCAGCATTATATACATATATCAAAACATCATACTGTGGTCCACAAATATATACATTGTGATTTTTAATTAAATCTATATTAACAAAATAAAGAGTTACATTTTTTTTTCTAGAGACTGTATAATGGACTCTTTCCCTAAAAGTGAGGAGTGAATCAGTAAGCAAGAAACATTTCTGTTATTGGTATTCAGAATTCTAAGTGCTTCCCTGTTGAGGGAAGCCTGTTTTGATATGGATGCCATACACTCTCCTCTCTTTTATTATATTGTAAGTCATTCTCCCAACAACTGACGTATCAGCAGAAGAAAATCAAGGCATACACATGGCACAGTGTTAATGATGCTTAACTCCAGGGAGTGGAGACGGGGAGCCCGAGATCTTCCCTGTGTGTGTGCTGGACCTTCTAGACCATAAAACGCTGCAGGGCAGGAAACCTACATTTAAACAAGTTAATAAGTCTTATTTAAGTTTTTGTTTTGTTTTCCTTTTTTAATTTAATTTTAAAGCTATATTTTTCATATCTGATAAATCCAACAAATAAATACAGCTCCTATAGATACCCAAGTGATTACTCCTATGTCAGAATGCTCGAGACTTGGAGGCTGCCCTTGTTAATGGCATGTTTGGTGTCCCCTGGCAGTCCTGCACTGATGCCACTCATCCCATATCTATCTGCCTCAGCTTCCAACTTTATCACATCGCAACACATTTTATTTTGAAATAATTAGAGAATAACTGTTGTAAAAAACCAGTGCATCAAGGAGCTGGAGAGATGGCTTGGCAGTTAAGAGCAGCGGTTGCTCTTCTAGAGGACCTGGGTTTGGTTTTTAGCGCCCATATGGCATCTAACAACTGTCTGTAACTTCAGTTTCAGATGATTCACCACTCTCTTCCAGCTTCCACAGGGACTGCATGTATGTAGTACACTTACATACAGGCAGGCAAAACACTGACATACATAAGGCAAAAATCTAACTACCTTTTATTTCACTTTCCTGATGGCAGCAGCTTAGAGGACTATAGCATGCCATTTTATTGCATGGAATGCTATAAAAAAAAATCTATACATGTGATATAATCTCATGGATCCTCTTATGTGTCTAACACTAAATTAGCCTCCTCCTACCGAATAATTTATGTCACTATTTCTCACAGAGTTCCTACAAATTTGTATTAAATGCTTTTAAGGCTGAGAAGAAAGCAGATATCGTAAGGCTAGTAATGGTGGCAGAATGATGGGTGATCCATTTCATTACTGCAGAAGTGATCAGAGTCTTCACTATGTTAAATATGTCATGTAACTCCAAGAAGAAAATAATATGCAGCTCTTTCCATCTTGACTATCTTCCTATTTGTGAGTGAGGAGACAGATGTATTTTTAACGCATCATTTTAAGAAATGCTATACAGTCTTTCCATGTAAGCATGAAATGTGTGTGTGTGTGTGGATTCAATGAACGGCACAGTGCACAATGGGCAATAATTAACAAGAATGCTAGAACAATTTAAGACACAAAATCTGTGTCAAGCTTTCTGTGTCAAGCTGGACCTTTAACTAAAGGATTCAGCAATCATCACAAACTGTTGTTGTCAATTCAAAATCTCCATTAGAAACACATGCACCTACACCTCTGTAACCCGGAAAGAGAATCTTTATGATCCTTTTTCTTTAAACAGCATTCACCATCTATCAGTCACTGCCTTATTTTGAGTCATTTGGCACAAACTCCACCATGCTTCCGTTTGACATATCCACCTATTACCCTTATGTGCTGAAGCTATATCTCATGATGCTCTTCATAGGTAAGTAGATATTTTGTTTGGCATTCTTCATATGTGTGTTGGTTTTATACTGTCATCGTCCTGCACAAGACTAGTAAATGGAGAAGAACTAAAGAGGAAACCCAGCATAGTCAACTAGATTGTCTGGTTAAGGCCCCTGTTGCTTTTTGTGGGGTGTCACGAAACCAAGTATTACACAATTTCACTTCACAGCAAGAACAATGCTACTAGTGGAAAATATGCTTGCAAGATGCATGAAATACAGATATTTTGACCACGAGGACACAACTGTTATACAAAATGGAAAACAGAAGGATTAGCTGTTTTTTCCCCCATTCATACCCATTTTGTTTTCTGTTTGGCTTCACATGATATATGCTAGCACCCTTTGGTAGGCAAACAGGAAGCTGGTGATAAAGGCTCAAGAAAAACTTTAGAACAAAAACTTATAGTTGTAGAAAGTGGAGTGATGGCTCAGTACTTAGGAGCACTTAACTGTTCTTAAAGAGAACCTGGACATCCACATGGCAGCTCACAACCATCCATAATTTCAGTTCCAGGGGATCCATACCCTCTCTTCTGCAACAGGCATGCATGTAGTCCACATATACACATGTAGGTAAAGCACTTATGCACACATGAAATAGATTTTTTAAAAAGTTACAGTTTGGCCACGCTTCGTGACACATACCTTTAATCCCAGCACTTGGGAGGTAGAGGCAGGTAGATCTCTGTAGTGAGTTGCAGAACAGGCAGGACCACATATAGAGATACTGTATAAAACAGAACAAATTAAACACACCTACACACACACACACACACACACACGGAGTCAGAGACAGAGACAGAGACAGAGACAGAGACAGAGACAGAGACAGAGAGTTATACTCATGTGGTATTTTTAAGATGGCTTTACAAGATGGATGAGTAGAGGCCACAAAGAAAACACTAAGCAATAGGTATGGAGCTGCATTTTGAGGCAAGTACAAGAAACTACTAGGAGAAACTAACACACTGTAATATTAAAAGACTTGGCACAGCAACAGATACAAAATATCCGAGTGCTGCCATGCCATCTATACCACTAGAGGTGGGCGAAACTCCTTCTAGCTAAGGGTGAATGAACAGAGTCTTAACAAGCTGTGCTGGATACAGGGAATTGGAGAACTTGCCCTCTTTGATGGAGGGAGGGCCACTACTAGAGTGTAGAATCATAGCAGTGTGTGGACCAACCATTTCTTCTCCCAGATCCAAGCATGGGTGCCTGCCGCTTACCTGTGGTCTATTGCTTCTTTGATCACAGGGGTAAACTGAAGCAGCCTTGAGCAATGCTAAGGCTCCATCCAGTAAGTGCTTCTGTCTACAGGTACATGGCCATGGAGGTCCACAAAGAAGCTTAATCGGGTGCTGGCTGCACCCTGCTTTCACTTTCTCCAACAGACAAACAAAAGGCCACTGAGAAGTCCAAGGGAAACTTAAACATTTCTTGAAACCAAGGGAAATACAGGATCCCAAACCTATGGTATATATACGTATACGTATAAACAATACCAAGAACAATGAACAAAAATATTTTAAAAAGTATTTTGAATAAACAACATAATCATGCATCTCAAGGGCTAAGAAAAGCAAGAATAAACCAAATCTCAAATAATTGCATGAAGAGAAATAAAAATCAGACCAGAAATGACACATAAAATAACAAGTGCCAAAGATCAGTGAAACAAAGTTATTTACTTGAAACGACAAAAGTAGATAAAATCTTTCAGTTAGAACAACCTCCAAAATTAGAAGATCCAAAGAAATCAAGTTAGAAATATTAAAGGAGACATTACAATCCACAGCACAGAAATACAGATGATCAGTTGAAATTATTTTGAAACACTACCTGTTAATAAGTTGGAAAACCTGGAAAATCTGGAAATGGATGTAAAAACCTACCAAAATTCAACCAACAGGATATGGAAATTCAACAGAATATAGAAAAACCTGAGTAGATTAGTAGTGTGCAATAACTAGTAACTAATCTCCCAGTGCAGAAAAGCCAGGAAGAGATGGTTTCACTGACGAATTTTACCGAGATTTTGGAGTAACCAGTACTGCTGCTTCTTGAATTAATAGGTAATCGTTTGAGCTAGCATTACCATTACCAAAACTTTATAGGAAATAAGAAAGAACTATAGAACAGTGCCAGTCAACAAAGTACTAATGAATCAGAAAGATCATACACTGTAAGACGGTAGGCTTCATTCCCAGATGCAAGAATGGTTCAACCTCTACAAATCAATAAACTACCACCTGATATAAAAAGTCATGTGAGTGGGTGTAGAAGAATCATTTGATAAAGTTCAACATCCATTCATGATAAAATAGAAAAAGAAGCTATGTATAACAAGCCCACAACTAATACCATCCTGAATGCTGAGAAACAAAGTCTTTCCTTTCTTATCAGGAACAAGACAAGATGTCCACTCTCCTTGCTCTCTTTCAATGTCATTTTAATTTTAGTCAGAGCAATTAGACAAGAGAAGGAAAAGTTAGACACATAGTTAAGAATGGAGTCAAAACAACTGAGCGTGTGTGTCTGTGTATGTGTGTGTGTGTGTGTGTGGGGGGGGATGAATAAAGACTTCACCAGAACTACGAGGAGAGAGAGACAGATAGAGGGAGGTAGAAGGACAGTGTCAACTAAAGAAGCTTTTGATGCGGGCAGCACCTAAGCTGGATGTAACATACTCCACATTCTTCTCTAATATTCTTCAGATGAAGAACTTCAAGTTCATTCTTCAAGTTGTTCTTCAAGAAGAACAACTCTGTCTTCTTAAGACTCCATGCTACTTGGGGGTGTCTACTTAGGACTCTATTTTCTGTTTTGTTTATTTATTTAAAGCTCTTCCACACATAACGAATTTGCTAAAGAAGAATTTATGAATGAAATCTAAGTCACAATAGCCACAAAACATACCTAGGAACAAATTAAGGAAGTTCTGCTACAAAAAAGTACAAAACACTGATGAGAGAAATGTCAGATGATAGAAGATGGAAAGGCTGCCTGTTTTCATGGATTGGCAGAGGTCATTAACTGTCCTTAGTGCTCCAAGTGATCTAGGGATTCTATGCAATCTTCATCAAAACACTGTTGCCATTTGAAGACTGAGATCATCTGTCAGTAGGGAAGAGTCATACTGCACAAGAATGTGGACCTGAATTTGAATCCTCAGCATCTATCAAAAAAACTGGGCATAGTCACACACCTATAACTTGGGGGCTGTTGGAGGTAGAATTGCTGGGGCTTGTCAGCTGCTAGTCCAGCTCTGGGTTCAGTGAGAGACCCTGTCTCCGTGGCATAAGGCAGAGAGTGATATAGCTAAGAGCTGAGTCTCCCTCTAGCCACTACATTTGCACACATGGTGTGTGCACCAGCAGCCACATGTGCAAGTACCATAAACACATATGATTTTAAGAAAATAATTTTAATAATAAAATAGCAAATGAGATGTTGTGTAGAACAGCAGTGCCAAACCCAATAAAATTAGTATGCAAGCCCAGAAGCTATTGAATCAAATAAAAAGAGCAAAGCTGGAGGCATAGACAACTGATTTCTAGACCTGAGGCAGAGCTCAGTAACAAGCAGTGAGATACTGCATAAAAGACACATTTACTAGTGAAACAGAATAGAGAATCCAGAAATAAACATGCCAACAATAACAATACACATGAGAGAAACACACAGTACTAGGGAAACAGGATATACAAAGAAGACTGACACATGATCCCAACCCTCACCATATATAACACAAAGTATCAAATACCTTAACATAAGACCTGAAAATCTAAGTAACAGCACAAGACTTCATAATATGGTAAAAATGAATGAAGTGCCAATAGTTCAGAGAACAAAAGCAAAGCAAGAATAAATGATATAACATCAAATAGGCACAAACCTCAAATGACAATAGTGTTTTGATGGGGACTGCATCAAATCCCTAGATCACTTTGAGCACTTAAGGACAGTTAATGACTTCAGCCAATCCATAAAAATAGGCAGTCTTCCCTTAGTTTGTTCCTTCTACACAGCAAATAACAGAGCAAAGGAAAAAACCTACCGAGTGGGAGAGAACAGCTGTCAACTCGTCAGAGGGTACAGAGACCTCAGAAATTCATTAAACAAGTACGTAGTACAACTAGAACATACTGTGATATGAATACACTTACAAAGTATACACACACGCACACACACACACACACACACACACAGACACACACAGTCAATTACTATGAAATAAATGTTCCATTTCACTAACCACCATGGCAACAGATTCAGTGAGCTATCATTTAAGTTCAGTCAGATTGGTTGGCTGTCAACCAAACAACAACAAAAACAAATGCTAGTGAGGATGTAGAGAAAAAGAAACCACTGTTGTTGGGAATGCAAATTAGTGCAGCTACTCCTGCAACAGTGTGGAAGTTCCTCAAAAAAGCCTAAAAATAGAACTACCATATGATCCAGCTGCCCCAAAGAGAAGACAAAAGGAAGTGAAGTTAGCAGTGTATGAAAAAGAATGCACTCTTCACAATAGAAAGATGCGGGGCCCAGGAAGTTGTCAACATGGATGGACAGAGAAAATATGCTGCATGCTCACACAGGGGGCATTTAGCCACAAAGAGTGAACTCCTGCTATTCCAGGACAATAAAGAGAAACAGAGGGCATATTAAGCAAGACCAGATATAATGTTCTTGCGTATGTGTGAAAATTTAAGAACTGACATGAAAGCTGACTAGTAATTATGTGGGGCTGGAAGCTAGCAGATGGGATGTGAGATTTGATTAATGCATTTCACATGCACATGTGGAAATATCACATTGAACCCACTAATATGTACAGTAGCACAGAAAACCTGAAATCAAAGAGTAAAGTTATTTAAAGGTAAATTAATTAGAGGTAGTGTGGGCTAATAGGAAAGTATATTTGAACAAACTTGATCAATTAAATGTTTTCCAGGAAAGTGGGGGAAAGACTTCTATCATTTACATTTCCCTGCCTCTACCCTTCACAAGTTATCAAGATAATAATCATATCTGAGAGATTACAGCTCTCAAGTATAAAGATACCACATATAAATAAAGGAGGTGGGGTAGATAGTTTAGAGGTAGTGATGAAAGCTTCCAAGAGGTAGTGGGAGGGGAACCCTGCATTAGAGTGAGTTGGTTGGAAGAGTTTGCTTGCACTCCTTTCTGTATAAAATCTGGACAGTTCATATGCTCTAATTGAGCCTTCCTTGTTAACTGTTGCTGCTCCTAGAGTTCAAACAGCCCTCTGCTTGGGTCCTAAAACCATGGATCTTTTCAGAGAAATGATTAACCAACCTTACTTCCTTTTGCACTATAGGTATGTATTTCACCTACAGCCATCTTTATACAGAAAGAAAAGACATGCTCCGAGTTGTTTCTGTCAAACAGAAGAATATGTAAGGTACACAGGAGAGAAGATGGGCTGGTGGATTAAGCTGCAGCAGATACAACACTGGGCACCTGCTAGAGAAAAAGAACATAGAACTGGACAAAAATCTAACACGGCACCATGTTTTAAAGTTACTGTGCTTTAAGAAGAAATCCCCAACAGGTGCAGCATAGACTGCTTCACCAGGGCTGTGGGCTTTATACAAGTCACATTTGTAATGAGTGAACTCTGAATGTTTTCCTGTAATGTTAATGATGAATAGATTCATGGAGGAGTAAATTCAATTGACTTGAGAAACCAATTGATTAACTTCTGCAATCGCAACTAACAGATTTATAAGAAGGGGATGCAGTAAAATGCCCTCTTTGATTCTAAGATAACACACTCTATAGACAAATGCCCCTGCCCTTAGAACCATGAACATTAAAATTACAATTACCCAGAAACTTCAGCATCTTCCTGTATCTCAGTTCAGGTTGCTGCTGTATCAGGAAGTGCACTTCTATCTTATAAAAGTTGGTTGTCAAAACTATAGAAATTTATGTTTTAGGGTTTGGGAGACTTGGATGTAGAAGAGCAAGATGCTAGCCAATTCAGTAAAATTAGTATAGGCCTGAGCTGTAGACCGGATCAGCCTCTCTAGCAGGAACACTGCTAGTTTAGGCTGTAGCTAATAGAGATAGAAAGACAATTAGACTTCTTAGATTTGACGGAATGCACCCCTACGCTCTTTTGGGAGGTGATGTTGCATCACAGAGTATCAGAGGTGCCTGTTCAAATGCATAGGGACTACTTATCAGCTCTGATTTTGATGATGATGAGTCCAGCATCTTCAAACTCTTCCACCCTCCATTAATTTCAAAGCAGCTTCTCCACTTCTATGCTTTGCATACATCAGCGCCTCACTTTTTGTAACTACTGATTACTTAGTCTGATTTGCTGCAACAAAATATTATTAAATTGAGTGATTCTAGAAATTGAAAAGCTAGTATCAGGATACCAAGTGACAAGTGACTTTTGAGTGTGGGATGCAGATGGAGGCCTCCTTGCTGTGTGGCCACCCAATAGAGAAGGAAACTACTTCTCCCAGATCTGTTCTTGTAAACTCACTAATCTTCATAAAAGCTCCCTCTTCATCCCTACTTACTTCCCAAAGCCCCACCTCCAAGTACTTCCAATCTAAAAAAAAAGTCAACATCTACTAATTCACATCATAAAATGTTATTAGTGGCCCCTTGGTTACTATGGAGTTATTATTTTAGACATGATTTTAGACAATTGCATAGATACCCATATCTGTGCAAAATGTACACCTTTCCAGTGCAATCAGTGCTTAGATACTTTCGAGACACATAAAGTAGCTTTAACCCTACATAACTGCATGCCCAAATATGATTTGTCTTGGTAACTTGTGTTTTCAAACGCTGACAGGAGAAGACTTGTAACAAAACCCTCCTTTATGGAGTTAAGAACTGGTCTAAAGAAGCAGCTTTCTGTTTGACAAAGTGAAACATCGTGACTGAACAACTTACCTCTTATTTGGGGTCACAGGTAACCAGGAGGGAGGTGATTATTATTACTTCAGTGGCAAAGCTTTGAGTTTAGTCTTTAGTGTTACCAGTGTAGACTCTTTAGAGCACTAATAGCCAGAAAAACCACGTGACTTTTCCATCCATGACTGCTCAAAACAAAGAGCTAGGAAAGAAAGGACTGAGGATTCTCTTATTTCCTTCTTTTTGTAAACTTCTGTTTTCCTGTGAAGAACAGGAGGAAATACCAGGTTTGAGAAGAAACTGGACTGAAAAGACACGATAAGTCTGAAATATGAAGTCTACGCAGATTCTTCCATTCCTTGGGCATCAGCAAATGTTTGGTTGCTGATTCACAATGAGAAAATGTCCTCAGCGCCCACTTCCTCTTCACTAACCATTGTCTCCTGTGTTTCCAAGGTATTCTGGAATCCAGAGGACTTTAATGTGTGTAGAAAAACAGTACTCTCAGACTGCCCTGTGCCAAAGGCCTGGTTTTTTTCTTAGCAGATCTGCACCTTAAAGTGGGAGCCAAGATGTCTGATGCAGTTGAAATAGATATTTTTGCTCCATTTTAAAGCAGAAAACAATGTTCCCCATGGTACTGTTGCAAGACTTCAAACAAGTTAAGCAAAATGAAACGTCTAGTGTTTTCACAATCTGATACCCAGTAGTAAATGCTAGATGGCTTTCAGTCTCTAGTTGGAGGAAATACACAATAGTGCATATGGGAAGAAGAAAAGCTGATATAAATTGCTTCTACCTTTTTTTTTTTCCCTCTTGGTTTAAACTATTTCCTCGTAGTCCAACCTATAAAGGAATTATATATTTGAAAAACAGAACTAGTAGTGCTGCTGTGACTTGGTGCACTCTGGGACATCAAGAAGATCCATGGCACCTGTAAGTAGCAGAAGTTCTGTGGTGTTTGTGAAAGTCCAGGTCTTTGTGTGTAAGACACAAAAACACCTGACTTCAGTGCCCTGACTTTCCTTCCTAATGATCCCTTATATGTGTATTTATATGATTGCTTGAAGACTGGGCCCTGGGTGAAGTCACAATAATCAACAAGCATCAAAATTATAATGCTGCCTGAGTCTCTAGCCATTATAGGAGCTGAAACTTTAGACCACTAAAACTTTAAGCCTTTAGGCCACTAATATTCTGGTGAAGAGGTCTTCAGTCTTATAAAAAGATTGATCTTCTGAGGAGATATTTATCCCTTTTTGCTGGTCTAACATCTTATCATCTTTCTCCCAGGGAAACCCAGTTCAGGTTTGATTGGGGCTACCTCCTCTGTGTCCAGGACTCAGGTCAACCAACACCTGACTTTGGCCTAATCACTGAGTATATTCTACCTGCAAGGTACCAAATACTTGTTAAAAGACCTACATGTATTCCTAGAGTCTTCCCAGTATTGATTCTACCATGCCTGTGGGGAAAAGAACCATTCTTTACCCTTGGTAATGGTAGCTTGTAGCTATTTTGGTAAGTAGGAGGCACGATCTCCAGAGGGAGACCACAGCATCACAGGATTCATCAGACCATCCACTGAGTTTCTTGGTTTGTGAACTAATAGACTCCTTTGTGGCCACTGCTGTTGTGAACTGGATAACTTTCACTTGCACTCATGACAACCCAGCACAGGAATTCCACCTATTACTGATGAGTGTAACTTGGGTACCAGTCGGTGTCACGCCTAGTGATCAGAGTGTGCCTAGGGGTTCTCTAAGTGGGTGCTTTATCAAAAAGAATAAAATTTGTCTAATTCAATGACTAGGCTTCATAGAAAGTAGATTATCATATCCCTGTCACTTGTATGGTTTGCTTTCACTGGCAAAATCTTCCCACACATGTAAAAATAAAAGTCACATTGCACAAAACTCATAAGATTATTTTACTAGAACTTAAGGGAGAGAAAATATACTCCAGTTTTCACAAAGAAAAGAAGACTTGTAAAAGTCTGTCCATATAGAAGTCATGTTCTATTTCAGTTCCAAATGCCCAGGTACCCAAGGAATGCACCATTCTCCTGGTCACACACACAGTGAGATGTCAGTATGTAGCCATCTTCTCATGACCTCCTACAGTGAGGATCACTTCTCACAGATCTCAGGTAGAGCAGTCCTAGAAAGCTTCTGTTTCTCTGGTCTGTCTCCTTCAGTGGAGAATGCTGCTGGTTCCTGTGACTGTCACCAACCATACGCTCTGGTCCACACAGCTTTCTTCTTAAACTCTGGGAGAACTCTCAGGGACAGCAGGGTGGCTAGGAGGACAAGAACACAGGACAGACTGATGCACTTGACAGAGCTGTGCTGTGTCTGAAAAGATCATTTTGATCAAAAAGGTGTCAAAACAGTAAATAGGAAATTTTGCAGAACTATTGATGTTTGGCCTGCTAATGATAATTGTTTTTCTTAATGTCATTACTATTTACATGAAATGCTGCCTCTGTAACAATTTACTTTAAATTTGTGTTCTTTTATACATGAACTGGTTTATCTCCATTAAATGTTTAATTAAAGAGAAGTCCTCATACCTATAAGAAGACTGAGTTCTTGTGTTCAATGAAGCAAGTGTACTCACACTAAATTTTACCTGGACATGTATCTGTAATGTATGTATTTCCCATTGTGTTATGGGTCCCAAGGAACAATTAAAAGTAGAGAAATTCTGATTAACACCATTTGGTAATTACTATATATTTCTTATCTTACTCTAGAAAATATATTCATATGTTATGTAAAATAAAAGAATGTGAAGGAATGCGGGGAACCCAGGTCATTCCAGTAATACAATGACTATGCAATCTAGTAAAGGTGTGGTTCCTTAAACCAAGTGATTGTTTTCTTTATTGATATCAGTTGGTAGCTTTGTAAGAGAAGATAGCATATGTTTGCAGCCATCACTGGTCCAAACTCCCTGAGGCACACAAACAGGGACTCCTATCAGCAAGTCCCTGGGAATGGATAAGTCACAGGCCTGACTCATAGTGAAGCTCTGTGCTGCACTGGAACCACATTGAGGTCCTGGCGCTCATGCTTCCCATTAGCCCGGAATCCCTACCTGTGTAGTAATAAAAAATATTATATCCCCCTTACTGTAAAATATGGGTCATGCTATGGCTCCAAGCTGGGTAAAGCATCACAGGGTAGGCCAATGGGAAGGGCACTTCTCAGTGTAATGTCTTGTGGTATGCATGCAAAGGACATCAGCAGGGGCTGCTGGCTCCAGAACCTTAAGTCCCAAGACACAGGTGACAGGTATGAGCCACCTCAGGTTATGAGGCCAATGGCCAAATCACATATCATAGCTGAGTTTAGAACTCTACAAAACTTTCAGAAAAATCTTCCACATTTGGAGTTTGGTACAGTCATACCATGCCAGTATGTGGAGAAGTGCTGGACTGAAAGTGCTTGATAGCTCGGTCAACACTTAGTTCCCTTCTCAAAATACTGAGCAGCAGCAACTGTTACTAGAAGTTTGTGTAGGGGTTATAGGATTTACAAATAATGTTACAACATAAAAGGTGAAATGAGAACTCTGTGTATTTCCCAGTTGTTTCACATTACAAATATTTTACAAGAGTCCTCATGTACAGGATAAAGACAAACTTAGGGATATCATCAAAACTGTCTCTGGAACTCTGGATCTCTGTTGGCTGTATTTAAACTTTTCTGCATTTTTCAAAATTTAATTATTTTACGATTATAAGGATATTTAATACCACTTATTTTAAAAAAAGTTAATTTTGATGGCATCGGTCCTCCTTTTTGCCCCATTTTTCTGATTCAAAATGCTATAGTAAGGACATTTTCTTGAGACCATGTGCCCAATGGTCCTCTTCCATTTCATCACAAATAGTTTTACCTCATGTTGGGCATAAAACATGAAATAATACCTTTCAAAAGATCCTTGGACTTTGCTGCAAAGGCTTCATTAGGAATTTCCATAATGTTAAATAGCCAGTCAATGAACTAGGGTGAAAAAGAATGTTGTCAGTTAAGTAAATCCCACCATTAGCATGAGAGCAGACATTCTCTTGGACTTGCATACATGAGAATAAGTGCAACGGTCTTGAAGCATTTCCTGTAGAGACTGGAGAAGTAGAAATGACATGGAAAACAGGACTAACATGAGGGTGGAGGTAGTGCAGAGATGAGACAGGGGTGATAGATACAACTCGGATCAAGAGGCCTCAAGACCTAACCCACTTTCTATATGGAGGTATACTAAAGCCTTGTGTAGAAAGCATGTGGTAGGCATGGGCCCAGAGGACTTCTGTTTATCATGAACATTATCTCTAGTCACTCCGATATGCTCAGACAGGTTAAGTGACCTGATCCAAGTCAACTTCCTCTGAATAATAGCAGAGTCAAGATTTGAACGGAGCTATGCATGCCTGCAAAGTGATTTTCTTTGCATCATACCATCTCCAATGGTTCCATACACATTTTGGCCAAGAATGACAGGTTCATAAATTTTCCTTCCTTGTTTTATACTTACTAGCAAATAGTCACTACAAATACACAATGAATTTAAGATGTCTATCCTGTATTCAAGGTGAACAGTGTGCCAGTGTGGAAGTAACAGAAGAGACCACGTTTATTTTGGTTAAAAGTAGAACATACAATGCAAAGCTTGGGGTGGCCTCCTAACACTTACCTGATGTAATGGAGAAAGGCCTTTCAGCTGAGACACTCAGTGGGGTTAGGTGTAACTAAGCCAGGTTTATGGTTCAGAAATGTTTTTAAGGATTAATTTTCATAGTCCAAAAATAAGCGGCAAATTATTAGTTTAGAGCTTTCAACATCATAAAAATATAGTTCTGATTTAAATAGGATTCAGAAAAGAACCCTCCAATCAGCTGTATTAGAGACAGGATAGCGCCAGATAAAGCCAAGTAAAGGCGACAGTGCTTCCACGTGTTCCGCCGAGAGTCTGCACACATGAGGACTAACCCTGAAAGTGCTGCTTAGGATATGGGCTTTCCTGAGGTCAGGGCTGATGACACTGGGCTTTAACAAAACCCTGTTTGGGATCTACAACAGGCCAGCTATGGCAAGTACACATAGTGAGACAGAACAAAGCAGACACAACCTTTACTATGTCACAGTTCTATAGCTACTCTAGAGCCATACTTCCCTTGGAATGTTCTCTGAACCACCCTTGCAGATGAGCCCATCCCCTTTCTTACTTCTCACCTTGTACCCCACATAGCATACCATGGCGAATCTTGAGTTTGTCTGCCTATGTGTCCTGACGTCAAGGATTGGAGGTAAAATGCATCCTTTCCACACAGGTTCAAGAGCACACGTGCAATCAATAAATGAATGGAGATGCATGCTTTCTCTCTAGCTGCCCCCTCACCATAAACTAGTTCTTGCTGCTGTCAGTTGTCTAGATCTTGGTCTGGCCTCTGCCTCTACCACAGGGCATGTGAGTGTGACCTGGGGATGAGTATGAAGGCCTTTGGTGTTATCCAAGCTTCATCTAACTCCTAGTTCCATCATACAGCAGCAACTACTGGAGACAAAAGCCAACCTGTCCTGCTAATAAGCAGGTGGCTGCCACCCCTCACCTTCTGGGTCTGTTTCGTCCATGGGTCTTTTTGTAGCAGCAGTAGCATGCTACTGGGGAGCTGAGTGAGAACTTCTTGCACTGTGACTCTATGCATCAGACTCCTGCCAAGCAAGGCTGCTGCTGGCCCACTAGGACCATTCTCCTGGTGCCATGGCAACCAACTGGCACTGAGGCCAAGGAGAAGGGGAGCCTCATGGTCTGCCCATGCCACCACTGCAGCTGCAAATATCAGCATCAAGAAGTCCAAAGCCTGTTAAGAAAATAGGAGCAACATGAGAACATATGTTTTATTCAAAGTTACACAAGTTCATAAACACAGCCTCTATCATGATGCAAGGCCATCTTCCCTTTCTCCCTCTACTCCTGCAGCCCCAGAAGAGGAACTGCACTGAACAATAAACTTAGTTTCCATGCCAACTGAAGAGCTTATCTGGGCTTCAGAAGGTTCCTGATTTTTCCTTATGTGAGGGAAGACCTAACAGTTCCACATTATTCCTCCAACATTTTGAGAGAAATATAATTTATCCTTAATCAAACCAATATCTGAATACTTCCCATTTTGGTAAGATTTCCTTAAAGATAAAGTTCTTTAAAAAGATTTTTAAAAAGATAAATAAACTAAGGAAGTTATTATACGAACAAAACTTTTTAAAAAAAATATGAAACATTTTATTTTAAACAAAAAGTTTATCTTTAGACATTAAAAAAAACTGTCCATAATCCAACCTTCAGACTACATTAGACAATTGTAAAAAATTTAGACATGACAATGGTGACACTTCCAAGGTGCTGAATTACTGTGATTTCAGTTATATTTTTTCCAGCCAATTTGCATGATAAGTGTTTTGAGATTTTTGTGGGGTACATAAGAAAACAGAAAGTTAATAAAAGCTCACGAAATCAGAAAAAAAGAGCAAAGACTATATTAGCTTAAAAAATAAGTTATTTAAAAAAAAACACTTCTCAGTCTCTTATGATCCTAACTGACAAATTAAAATTTTAATAACTTCAAAAAGACACACAACTCTTCAGATAGATGGTTCAGAATTCCAAAAAACATATCAGGCTATGCAAATTTTAATTCAACTGCGAAGAATGCCAGTACAGAAAAGTAAGAAGAAAGAATGGGATAGAGCTATGCTTCTACTATTGTACTGTTTGTATTGGTTTTTACAATCACCCAATACTAGAGACCTTTTCTTTGAGGTGTCATAGGGCACATTTCGGGTCTGATGAAAACCTTCACATATTGCATGCAGGTGTTGGCACACAAAGACGTTCTGCATATAATTCATGAATCTCATTTTTAGTCACATGAGCCAGAGAAACCAGAGACCTGAGCCTGACATCCTACACACACAGTGAGGACTCTGGGGTTCTCTCTATAACTGGTATTTTTTGAGTCCTTTGCATCAAAGAGTATGTTTTGCTAAAAAATATTTCTCTAATGACAGTCTTGATGATAATAGTCATTGTTTCCTTATGGCATCAGAGTTATTTCCAGTGTTTCTCAAAATGAAAGGAAGAAAAGTTGTGAGAGTGTGTTTGATTTGGGATCTTGGATGACCCCAAAGGCCATGGCTTCCAGGCTTAGCCCCCAGGCTGATGTATGTCAAAGTAGTAGACCATATAGCTGGTAGTGAGTAGTAGCTCTTTAGGATGTGGGCAGGGAGCATGCCCTAAAAAGAACTATGGGTCTTAGATCTGGCTCAGCAATGCACTCCCTCCATGATGCATCACTTCACCACATGTCCAGAGCTGTGGGATCAATGGACCCTGGGCTAGAACCCCAAACTGTGAGCCAGATGAATATTTTCTTTTGTAAGCCGAAGGCCTCCGGTGTTTGCTACAGCAGTGGAAAGCTGAGTAACACAGCAACCGAGTCTTCTTTTAGGAAAGAAAATATATAAGCTTTACATTTTAAGTTAAGTTCACTGCTTCTCTAGATCATACCTCATCAGGGGCCACATTCTGAGTAGATGCTGACTGATAAGCAATGTTTCTTATATAACCCATCAGTTCCAAGAGCCACTCCAGTCTCTTTAGCACGCCTGAAACAAAACAAGCATCTTCTTACCACAGATTAGCAACAATTATCACAACAGAAGCAGGACACATGGCCAGAGGACCCTGGACAGCTTTAAGATGCAGTTCTGGAAATGTCACTGCTCAGGCTAAAGTCTACCCTACTCACATCAGGAAACTATTTTAGCCTTTTTGTTTAAGTGAATCCTCCCTCAAGTCTCTCTGCCCAGTAGTAACAGAACACATTTATTGGAGTTTTTCCTCTGAAAACTGAACTCGCCAGGAGAAATCTGGAATGTAACTAGGCAATAACGTTGAATCTCCGAGAGTTAGCTGTTTCAGAGTCTCCTGTGCTTTCTTCCTATTCTCAATACACTAGAGTAATCAGAAGTCTGTCATGAAGATATAAAAATAGAAACACCAACCAGCCACCACAGGGTAACTGGAGAACAAATGTCAGTATAGAGATTGTGAAATAGAATTTAAAAAAAAAATTATTTCATGTACGTTCATATTCTGATTACATGTATATCTGTGGGAGGCTGTCAGATCCCCTGGATCAGGAGTTACAGACAGTTGTGAGCTGCCATGTTAAGTGCTGGAAATTGAACCTTGATCCTCTGGAAGAGCAGCCACTATTCTTAACCACAGAGCCATCAGTCCAGCTCTCCTCTTTTTAAATGAGGGGGTTCCAGCACAGGAAAAACTACTTAGGAATATTCTAAGAATTTAATAAGAGGAAAAGGAGAAGCACTTTTGCAAGTAGGCTCATCAGAATCAAAATAACATCAGACATATCTAGCTTATTCTAAGTATCTTTATCAAAAACTGGAAACAGCTACTCAATTTGTTCGCAAGGAACGTATTTTTACTTTAAAATGAAAACTTAAGATTCTCGGACTGGTGACATGGCTCAGCAGATGAAGATGCCTAGCACAAGAGCCTGATGACCTGAGTTTCATATGTGAAATCCACAGTTAAAGAGAGAGCCACATTCCCAAAGTTGTCTTCTAATTTCTATATATACACTATAGCACATGTGTACTCACACAGACACACGGACACAGACACACACAGATAGACAGATGGACAGACAGACAGACACATACACCCCAATACATAAAATTTATTTATTGAAATAAAAGAAAATCTTACATTTTTCATCACAAGGCCATTTTTTTCTTCAGTGCTAGGCACTAAAGGAGATATAAGCAAACTCAAAATGCTCAATTTCAACCTATCAGGTGATCTAATAAACACATAGTCAAGAGCAAGTTCTATCTTCAAGGGGCAATTACAGTTCAATGTCTAAAATGCTATGTAAGCAAAACATGCCAGGAGTGGCAATGCATATTTAACTTAATCCTAATACTTGGGAGGGAAAGGCAGAGAGTCCTCTTTGAGTTTAAGGCCAGCCTGGTCTACACACCTGTCTTCCCACAAACAAACACCTGAGAAGTTTTTTCACACAGATTATTTAATTTTGTTTGTTTTCCTTAATTAAGTGGCCACCCACAAACCATTTTCTTTCTATTATCAGGAGAATCAGTTTTCCTCTTGTGTGTTTGGAAAACTAATGTAAACTTGACAGAAGTAACCTAGTGTTGCATCCATGAGGGTCTAGATCAGTGGTTTTCACCCTTCCTAGTGCTGCATGTGACTCCTAATATAGTTCCTCGTGTTCTGATGACCCCC
>JADRCD010234906.1:0-15792 GCA_019843815.1 Montemys delectorum
CTCTCTCTCTCTCTCTCTCTCTCTCTCTCTCTCTCTCTCTCAATAAATAAATAAATAAACAAATAAACAAGCAAATTTGTTTGTTTGTTTTTAATTAGTGGTTTCCAAAGCCTGAACTAGAGTGAGTTTTTGTTGGAGAGATGAGAACATTCTAGAGATGAATGGTAGAGATAGATAACAAACAGCTGAGGATATTTAACACCACTAAGCTGTGCACTTACAATAGTTAAAATGGTCAATTTTCTGTTACACACACTTTGCCACTAGTGGAAGAAAAGACTCTATAAGCTCAACTATACTCCATTAGCTTTCAAGAGACTATATCAGAAGGGCAGGAGAGACTGAGAGAGATAAGGAAGGAGGGAGGGAGTGACACACAATGTCCCTTCTTCTTTGTCTCACAAATATTTAAATAGCTGCTGTGAGCCCATCACTATTGTAACCGTTGAGTTTCGGGATTCTGCTAGGCTGAGAGCTCTGGTCTGACTGTGGGTATGAAGATAGAGGACTAATATAAAGGCTTGGAGTTTAACGATCATTTCTAGTACTCATCAAGAGTGCACAACATATGCATCCAGTCCCACCATCATGCTGAATCTCTTCCCAACAGCCCTGAGATTAGTCCTGTTAGTCATTGTCCTTACTGTCAGATGATTAAAGAAGACACAAAGAGACTAAAGACCTTGAGCACACTGGTGCAGATTAAAAGTATCCACTCCAGGACAGAGGTAGATACACCCAGACAATTGACTGCCTTGTAAACCAGGGCAGGGACGCAGGCCTCCCCTACTCATCTTTGTATGGCCAAAGGTTTAGGCCCTGCTTTCATGCTGTTTATCTTTCGTCCTGTTTCCTGCCTCCTTCTACCCCAACATCACAGTGCACAGTATGCTTCTTCGGTCCCTGTGAGCACAAGATAAGATAGTCACCTCACATCCTCCCAGCCGAACTTCCAGAACAATTCTCTCTGTTTCTGCCCAGATCAGCACCACTTTCTGTTTTAAAAAGTCAAACTGGAAGTGGGGAGGTGGCTCAGTGGCTGAAGTCCTTGCCCTCTTAGCATGAAACTTGAATTTGAATCCCCAGAATTCACATAAAACCTGAGGTGATCCAGCGAGTCATAATTCCAGAGTTCCTACCACACAGAGATACAGAGGCAGGGCAGGTGGCAGAGGCAAGAGAATCCCCAGATACTAGTGGGCTGGTTAGCCTAGTATGTACAGCATCCAGTAAGCAAAGACTCTGTCTCAAAAGAACAAAGTAGAAAATGAGGAATAACACACAAGGCTGTCCACACAAAAGCTGTCACACACACACACACACACACACACACACACACACACCCCTGTACACATGCATAGATAGACAGATAGATGATAGATAGATGATGATAGATAGATAGATAGATAGATAGATAGATAGATAGATAGATAGATAGATAGGACAGACAGACAAACAGACAGACAGATGATAAAGCCACCATTTACTATACAGTTGCCATTAGGCCTGTCCTCACTGATCCCCTCAGTCTCCCTCTCAGTCAGCATGGACAAGATCCTGTTTCCCCCATCTTGCAGGCTGTCCGCTAATAACACTGCAGTAACTCCTCATGAGGTCTTCTTGCATACTTAGTTTTCACCTTTTCATTCTTTTACCACTGGGAGCCAGGATAGCATAGCTTAGTACTTGGGTCTGCATTTTAGGAGCAGAATACTCTGTTCTTCACCTGCTGCCAGCATGGCTCCAGTTTTCTCTTTTAATATATAGAAGGGGCCCACTCCATAGGCTTGTCGAACGAACAGACTAAGGCAAGGCCCAATACATAGTAGTCTTTACAGTGGCTTCCAGGAGAGTAGGTCAAGTGCCATCACAAACATGTCCTCCAACACTTCAATGTCTTAATATAATAAAAATGGGTTCGTTGCTCACAGAACTGACCACAAAGCATTTTCCTCTGAGGGATCACTGGGAGTACCCAGATATTTCCATCTTTGAGCTTCCCATGTTGCAGCCTTTGGCTATCTTCCAGAAAATGTAGAGAGACTATACAGGGTTCTGTAAGAGGTTGCTATGGGCTGGACTGTAAATAAGTCTCTTTTCCAGGCATTCTTGATGGGCTAGAAATTTGTTAAATGGCTTCATCTGATTGCAGAAGAATCTGAGAAACACAGCCCAGCTATGGACACAGGAAGACAAAGACAGGCAGTGTATTAGCACCAGGTGATCCATACCACTGGATGGCTGCTCTCTGCGTGGTCAATCCAATTGACAATATCTCCAACAAGAGATCGACTTAAGGGAGGAAGGGCCTGTCTTATCTTACAGTTTAAGAACACCATCTATCTTGGCTCAGAAGGTATTGCTGCAGATTGTTAGTGGCTGGTCACACTGCATCTTCAATCAAGAAACAGAGAACAGGTCAGAAGTAGGGCCAGAGGCTCAAGTCTCAAGGTGTCACCTCGCATAGGTTCCACAGCCTTCCAAAACAGCCCCACCATCTGGGGACCAAGTGTTCAAATACAGGAGAACACTGGAGTCATTTCACATTCAAACTGAAGCCTTTGGCCAGCCACACAGGCCTTCCATTCTATGCCCTGATTCACCTCCCACCACAGGGGTCCACAGAGTTGAGCTGACATATACTTTTATGCCTTTCTCTGACATTGTACTTGGACTCCTCAGACCCACTTCAACTTCTTCAAATACCAAACTAGTTCCTCCCTGACTCCTGGGCCAACTAGCTGTTAGTCCTCTAGATGAGCCCTTCCCCAACTCAGGTCAAGCTTGGATCCCACAGCTCCAAAACAAGGGGCAAGTCTCTAATCAATCAGCACTTTTCACCTTAGAACTTCTAAGGGTCTGGATGACCTCAAGCACCAGTGTGGTTTCTCAAATCACAGAGATCCCACTAGGCTAGGATGAGAGAATGTTCCTAATAGCGTCACAGCTTTCCCACCCCTAGCTGATATAGCCAAAGCCTTTGTTTTATTCCTATTTGGATGTTGATACCTTATGCTGTCTCTGTAGCCCACTATCAGCTCCTGGTGGAGTTCAAAGGCAGTTTGCATTTGATAGTACATTGTTCCTCCCCTCCCCTTTTTGCATGGATAGCTCTTCTGCTCACGAAAGAATGTGGTGTTGGTGCTACGGGCATTCATCTAGAGACTATGAGCTGCACTTTTCCAGAGGCAGATCTGAGATGACATCATGACCGTGATACCAGATCAAACCCTGAATATTAACTCCAGACTTAGTAAATGACCCTGTAATCGCCAGATCGTGGCCAGCTCTCGTGGCCAGTCTGTGGGCTGGGAGTTCTTGCAAGTTCACAGAAAGGTTGTGAATTATTTTAAGTTTCCAGAGAAAGCATAGTGATGCCCAGAGTCTCTCAGAAACCTCTGTAAGACAGGCTCAGGACAGCTCCAACTCAACTGCTCGCTACTCTACTTCCCTTTTAATGGCAATGAATCTTCTTTCTTCATGAAGTTGATTTTACAACAGTCGCCATGATAAAAATCCAAATGTCCAGGGCTAGAGAAATGGCTCGGTGGCTCACTTCTGCCTGTAATCCAGCAGGAGGCCAGGGTTGGGGACCCCACTCCCTCCTCTGGCATCCACCCCCACAGAGACATTGAATACATTCATACAACACATACACATGTCTGGGTAAATAATAAAAATGAGAGTTAAAAGATTATGTTAAAAAAAAAATGAGAACTGTGGTGCCTGATCTGATCACAATCTGAGAAATTAGCTGGGCGGTGTTTGAGCACACATTTAATCTCAGCACTTGGGAAGCAGAGGCAGGAGGATCTCTGTGAGCTCAAGGCCATACTGATCTATAGCCCAGTCTACATATAGAGTTCCAAGACAGCCAAGACTATATAGTGACACCCTGTCTTAAATAAATAAAGAAAAGTAATGTTGTGGACTATGGAGACAGTCAGTGGATTAAGCACTTCCACACAAGTGAAAGGACTCTAGGAGTCTGGATCCCCAGAGCACAAGTATGTCCACATAAGTGGTGGCTTGCCTATAACCCTAACACTTGGGAGGCAAGGACGGGAGGGTGCCTGGGCAAGCCACTTAGCTACACTAGTCTTACAGGTGAGCTCTGTTCAGCAAGAGACCTACCATGACTTAATTAAGTGGAGCATGGTCAAGAAAGATCAGATTATCAATCCCTGGCTTCCACATGCATCCACACATGCACATACCTACACATAGGTATGCCCACACACATGCATATACAGCACCCATATATATATATATATATATATATATATATATATATATATATATATATGCAAAAGATGCTATTTTGGAACACAAATTAATTTCTTAGTCATAATTATTATAAAAAAATAAAATATGAGTGAGAATTTTTTTTTTTCCGAGACAGGGTTTCTCTGTATATCCCTGGCTATACTGTAACTCACTCTGTAGATCAGGCTGGCTTTGAACTCAGAGATTTGCCTGCCTCTGCCTCCCAAGTGTTGGGATTAAAGGCATGTGCCACCACTGCCCGGCAAGAATATTTTCAATATAATTATGTATTGTAATTTCATAAGTATGTATGTAGAATTTTATATGTTTAACTTTTCAATATATGTTTAAAATTTCAATATACATGCATTTTTCTCCCAAATGGCTAAGTAAGTTCTCAGTACATAAACAAGAATTTTGGAGCCAGCTATTTTGAGGTTAGGCACTGAATTGAACCATGAAAGTTGAGAGGCCTCTTTAGTAACCATGTATGTCTTTCTAGCTATGGGCCCCAGGGAAAGAAGAGTCCCTATAGAACCCCCAACCCCTTCACCGGAGATACAATCTGTCTTTGAAGCAGGACTCCATTTACAATGTGAAACATGCTAGTTTCAGGCCTGTGCTGACTTATGTATTCCATGGAAAATTCCAGAAACTAAAGTGAATATCTGGGTTCTAAGCCCAGGCTGCATCTCTGTGGGAACAGTTCTGTGATTGTCCAGCCTGTGTGGTAGCTTGGAGCCTGGGGCAACCTGACAACAGAAAATGAATTTTCTTTTCAGCATCAAATTTCAAGACATGTTTGAACCTGAGCAGCCCCCTTTCTCATAGAAGCCACCAGGACCCATGTCACAATAACCTTTGGTTATCTGAGTCATTGATGACCAGTCACATTGGCTATTTCACAACTCCTTTCAGCCAGGAATCTGCTGGACATTCAGCAAGTCACTAAGACATAGAAACAATGGGCCATGTTCCTATCATCTTCTGCATCTTTCCAACAATAGTAAAGCAATAAAAATGGCAGCCATTTGCTGAGGGTCTAATCCACAGCAGCCATTTGCTGAGGGCCTAATCCATGGCAGCCATTTGCTGAGGTCCTAATTCATGGCAGTCATTGATGAGGGCCTAATCCAAATACCACCTTGTCTTACAGTATATGTATGATTATGAAGCTCCATTTTTCCTTTTTCATTCTTGTTTTTCCTGTGTCTTGTGACTCAAGTTAGATAATGTCTACAAAGGGAGAACTCAGGGCTTGAGGTAATAGCTCAGTGGTTGAAGGCATGCCAAGGTTCAGTCATTAGCACAGGAAAAAAGAAAAGGAAAAGAGAAACTGAAGGGTCAATAAACATAAAGATGCAATATTTTCATGGAGGAAAATCAAATAAAGCAATATAAATAATCTTTTCAATGTTAGATTGGTAGACTCTAGCAAGCACCAACCAATATTAAAACTGGGAAACTGGGCATAGGCAGACTTTGAAATACAACCTTGCATTTAGCTACTAACTATGTGCACATACATATGCACAGGCCCAACAAATGTCAGATTTGGAAAGCTACAGAAATAAGACCCCCATGAGTTGGGGTACCAGCTAGTGGCTAAGCACCTAACCACCCAAGTGAGAGGGCCACAGTTCAGCTCTCCAGAACCCTTGTACATGCTGGCTAGCCACAGTAACCTGACTGCAATCCCAAGGCTCAGAAGACAGGGGCAGCCCTGGAGTACGCTGCCCACCACAGAATGGATGCTTTGGCCAGCTCTGACTCCAACTGAGAGATCCCGCCTCAGTGAGTGTGGAGGAATGATCGAGAAAGGCTCCCAGTGTCAAGCCAGGACCTCCACATTTGCCTGCACACACATACACCCACATCCATTTGAGCACACACATATACACATACATTTATGAATGTAACCAAAACCTCTCATATGAAAGAGGATATTCATAGGACAGTGGTGGCATTGTTACCTGTGTAGTCTAGAAAACTATAGGGCACAGCTGAGGCGTGACAGTTCTGAAAACAGTTGGACATGGCTGTCTACTCCAGAATCCTGATTACTGCTGGCTCCTTAATGCCCTGAGTTCCATTTGCCCTTTGGGTCTTTAGACAGATTGTTTCTTCTACCCACATTGCTCTCTGACTCTGGGAAAACCCTGTTCGTTCTCCAAGTCTCAACTAGACTTAATAACTATTAACAGTTTTATTGAACCTTCATGAGATACTGCACGTAACCATGATAATGTTTTGATGACAGAAGCGTGAAGAGAAGTGTGTGTCCTACATGAATTGTTTAATGAGAAAACAAATCTCAAAAGGAAGAAAAAGAAGGTAGACGCCAGGAGATGCACCCCAAATGCTGCAGGCTTCAGCAACGAGCAAAACCGGCCATCCTGTTAGCTTGGGGCGGTCACCAGGCTAAAAAGCACATAGCCACTGTGTCACAGTGTGGACGCTGCCACGGCGTGCTCACTGTGTGATGACTGATGGTGCTGAGGCAGCAGGATTTCTGTGTGCATTACACTTTAGTAAAAAGTTAAAAATAAACCAAGTCTGGATTTAGATATGGAGTGTTTCTATTTTGGTCATGTTGTTCTAGACATAAAGAAGGAATCCAGAGGTGAATTTATAGCCCTAAAGAATAGAATACAGAATTCAGTCTTGAAGCCATTGAGGGCAATATTTTATCACTGTAAATAAGGAAATATACACAGTAAAAAAAAAAATCTTTTAAGATCAGAAACCATAAGCCAGGCGTGGTAGCTCATGCCTGCAATTCCATCAGTCAAGAGGCTAATACAGGAGAATCACCAAAAGTTTCATCCTGGTATAGAGTGTGTCCGTTCACCACCCCCCTCAAAAAAAAAAAAAGAGTAGAAAATCAGAAACCTTTGCTATGCCTTTGCTATGGCAGCCATCAGACTGTTATCAATAGTAATGCCAATTAATGGTCAGTAGCCGGGTCCAGGCTGGGCACTGCGTGGTTGGCAGGCACCAGCCTGTTTATTCTTTATGCCTGTCCTGTGAGGTAAGCCAAAGTTCAAAGACTGCAACTCACTAAAGATCAGATGCAAACCCCAGGTCGGAGCAGCTTTGCTGCTCCTAAACATTTACTTTGTTTTATCCAAAGAAAGTCTCACTCTGAAGACCCTGACTGGCCTTGAACTCATGACCTTCCTGCCTCTGTCTCCTAAGTGCTAGGATTACAAGTATGAGCCACTCTGACAGCTTCTAAATGTACTTTGTTCTTTTCCTTCTCCATAAGTTCTGTAGAAAACAGATGTAATAGGAAAAATCAACTTTTTCTCAAAAATATCATTTAATATTTTATTCCAGTAATAGAAGAAAAGGTTAGTTGGTGAGCTAAGGAATAAGAAAAGATAACATGGGTGGTGGTGGCGCATGTCTTTTTTCTTTTTTAAAGATTTATCTTATTTATTTTATGTGTATGAGTACACTGTAGATGTACAGATGGCTGTGAGCCATCATGTGTGGCTACTGGGAATTGAACTCAGGACCTCTGCCAGCCCTCGCTCCAGCATAATTCACTGTAGCTGTCTTCAGATGCACCAGAAGAGGGCTTCAGATCTCATTATGGATGGATGGTTGTGAGCCACTATGTGGTTGCTGGGATCCGAATATCAGGACCTTGAGAAAAGCAGTCAGTGCTCTTACCTGCTGAGCCATCTCACCAGCCTTGGTGCATGCCTTTAATCCCAGCACTTGGGAGGCAGAGGCAGGTGGATTTCTGAGTTTGAGGCTAGCCTGGACTACAGAGTGAATTCCAGGACAGCCAGGGCAGGACAGCCAGGGCTATACAGAAAAACCCTGTCTTGAAAAAAACAAAAACAAAATAAGAAAAAAAAGAAAAAGAAAAAAAAGAAAAGATAACAAACAGAAAAAAATAAATGTTAGGTTTTAAAGCTTTTTTTCCCCAAAGAGTAATTAATTTTTAAAAAATTTTTTCACTCATATATTACATCCTAACTATAGGATATCCTCTCCTCCCAGTCCCTCCTGACACCCCCACCCCCATCTACTCCTCCTCCTCTTCCTTCAGAAGAGCTCAGATCTCCCAGGGATATCAACCAAACATGGCCTATCAAGCTGCAATAAGACTAGGCACCTCTCTTCATATTAAGGCTGGATGAGGCAAACCAGTTCAAGGATCCAAAAGCAGGCAACAGAGTCAGAGACAGCCCCTACACACTGTTAGAAGTCCCACAAGAAAACCAAGCTACACAACTATAACATATATACAGAGGGCCTAGCTCAGGCTCCCTGTGAGCCTCTAGGAAACCAGGTTAGTTGATTCTGCAGGTTTTCTGGCCGTGTCCTTGACCCCTCTGGCTCCTTCAATTCTTCCTCTCCCTCTTCCACAGGATTCTCCTAACTCCACCTCATGTTTGGCTGTGGGTCTCTGCATCTGTTTCCATCAGTTGTTGGATGGAATCTCTCTGATGGCGATTATGCTAGGCTCCTGTCTACAAATATAGCAGAGTATCATTAGGAATCATTTCATTGACATTTTCTTCTGGTCAAGTTGGTTCTATCCTAGGTGTCTGGGCTATCCAGCCTCTGGTTTCTGACCCTTCAGTCAGTGTCATGGGTGGGCTTGCTCTCTTGATTTGGGTCTCAAACTAGACTGTCATTGGTTGACCCTTCCCCCAAATTGTTACACCCGCTTTACCACAGCACATCTTGCAGGTAGGACAAATTGTAGGTCAAAGATTTTGAGTCTGGGTTAGTGTTCCAGACTCTCTTATTTAAAAATAACAGAGTAAGGTCCTATAACTTCATGAACGATGCATAGACAACATTCCTGGCCTGTCTATCCTATGGACCATAGACCACAAGCATCCCAAAGAGTTACAAATGTGACCCAACAAGATGTTGAAAACTGACTTAAAGCATTGCTAGTTTTTGTTTTCCATGCTTTGGTAACTTTGTTGTGCAGTTTTGAGGTTGGGTTTTGTGGACAGCAACACAGGCTCTCACTGTCGAAGGCTAACACAGGTTGGGGAGTGTTGTGGAAGGTCTTGCTGCTGCTGTTTGTCTTAATCTGTTTCATTTTCTGATAGAAGGTCTTGTGTAAGTTCAAGCTAGCTTCAAACTCATTTTGTAGCACACGAGGATCTTGACACCTGATCCTTTTACCTCTACCTCCCAAATATAGAGATTAGAGACAAGTGTTAATAAGCCCAGCTTTTTCCCTTTAGTGTGTATATGTAAGTGGTGTGCACACACGAATACATGCATGTGTGTGTGTGTTTGCTTGCATGCTTTGTGTGTATCTCTGTGTGTGTATGTGTATGTGTGTGTGTGAGAGAGAGAGAGACAGAGAGACAGAGAGAGACAGAGAGAGACAGAGAGACAGAGAGGGGGTAGTCCCAAAGTTAACATTGGCTGTCTTCCTCCATCACTCTCACTTTATTTAATAAGGTGAGGTCTCTCAACTGAATGCAGAATTTGCTGATTGGTTGGTCTATCTATCCGACTTGCCCAGGGTACTCCTTGTCTCTCTCCACACTGTTGGGGTTGCAGGTGGCTGCCACACCTTTCTGACTTCATATGCTTGTTCAGGAGATCTGAACTCTGGCAAGCAAGCACTTTACCCATTGAACTGTCTCCCCAGTCCTAGACTAGTTTTAAACTGAAAGGTGAAAAGGCTCCCTGAGTTTAAGAATCATTGCTGGAGCCGAGCAGTGGTGGCACACACCTTTAATCCCAGCACTTGGGAGGCAGAGGCAGGCGGATTTCTGAGTTCGAGGCCAGCCTGGTTTTACAGAGTGAGTTCCAGGACAGCCAGGGCTACACAGAAAAACCAAAAAAGAAGAAGAAGAAGAAGAAGAAGAAGAAGAAGAAGAAGAAGAAGAAGAAGAAGAAGAAGAAGAAGAAGAAGAAGAAGAAGAAGAAAAGAAAGAAAGAAAGAAAAAAGAAAGAAAGAAAGAAAGGGAAAAGAAAAATCACTGCTGTGTATAAAAGCTGGGTGAGGTGGTAGTTACCTGTAAGCCCAGCACTTAGAAGACAAAAACAGGACTGTAACAGCAGGGGCATTCTGAGCTACATAGGAAGTTTAAGACCAGCCTAGGCTACATGAGACCCTGTTGCAACAATAAGTAAATAAATAACTAAATAAATAAGTTAAAATTGAGCTGAGCATAGTGGCACATGCCTTTACTCTTAGCACTCAGGAGTCAGAGGCAGGTGGATCTCTTTGAGTTCAGGGCTAGTCTGGTCTACATAGCAAGTTCCAGGCCAATTAGGGTTACAGAGTGAAACCCCCCTCCCCCGTCTCAAAAAATGTACTATAGCACATGGCTTTAACTCCAGCTCTTAGGAAGTGGAGACAGGAGGATCATAAGTTCAGTGCCAGCCTTGGCTGCAAAACAATTTCAATGCCAACCTGAGCTACAGGAAAGAAAACCTAGAAGGAAAACAATCACAAAACCCAAACCAGGGCTGGTGAGAGATAAAGGCACTGGCCAACAAGCTTGACAGTTTGGCCTTAGGACCTTATGGTAGATAGAGAGAACTGACCCCCACAAGTTACCCCCTGACCTCTGCATGCATGCAGAGCGCATGCCCACACACGACCTTTACAAGGAAAACTAGAGTCCTGAACTTGACTCATCTGCCCAGAAGCTGGCTAGGGCAAAGCAAGTCATTGCAGCAGAGAAAGCTGGGTATGGAGAAGCGCCCGGCCATCCCAGCACTGAAGTCAGCCAGGGCTCCAGAGTGCACTCATGTCTCAAAAACACAAAACAGAAAGGGAGGAAGAGCATGAACAGAATAAAACAATTACACTTTTCTGGTTTTGTTTCTATTTTTCTGATTTTTTTTTCTCTTTTTGGATAGAGAATCATGGACAATTAAATGGAAATTTGAATTTCCGATCAAATGTGTCCAGTTGTAGCATCTTCCTGTGGTGTTGCTTTTTCAGAAACACAGAAATGTCAAGTATAATGTCAAGTATTTGACTGGTTATTTAAAAACAAAACCATACCATCACATTCAACATCCACGCCCCCTCCATATGACTTCCTTTCCTTACACCAAATGCCCCCTACAATCTCCAGAAAGTCTGTTGTGTGTTAAACTCAGCAGATCTATATCTGCATCTTGATGAGGAAATGATCACAGGTGCCTCCTGGTGCCCCTCCCTCCTTCCTCCACCTCCCAGTGCTCTAAGCAGAGCCCCAGCGCAGAACCGCATACACAGCACACTGATTGCCTGGCCCTTAGCCTTAAAGGGCATTATGCAACAGGCTAATTTTAAGAGTGTGTTTTTATGCTATAAACTTCCCGTGATTCATTGAAAATTAACAAAGACCAGGAAGGCACCTAGAAGAGTATAGGTGAGGGCGTGAGTGTCTGTGGGTGTGTGGACGTGTGTGCTGTTCACATTTAGGAAGGGACAACTCTTCCTTGTGGGAGACCTGCCTGTGCATGGAGGATGTTCAGCTGCCATTCTGGTGTCTTTCAATAAGATCCAGCAGTGTCTCCCGGTTACAAAAGCTTAAAAAAAAAAAAGTCAATCAAAAGAATGGGAATAAGGCAGAAGGCAGAGGCAAGCAGATCTCTTTTCTATGAGTTCAAGGCTAGCCTTGCCTACATAGTGAGTTCCAGAACAGCCAGGGCTATACAATGAGATTATATCTTGGGAAAAAAACTCTTAATAAAACCATGTGGCTTTTGTTAAAAAAAAAAAAAAGATGTGGATATAGCTTGATGGTAGAGATTTTGCCTAACATACAAAAAATCCTGGGTTCCCAGAACTAGACACACACATAAACACACACCATGTACTCACACAAGCATGCACACACTTACCTCATTGCCTGCAGTAAAATACTTGTCCAAAATTAGAGCACCACCTCTTGCTAAAGGCTGGCTTCTCTTTCTGATACCCACAGGCCAATGACTGACCCTGTCAGTGACAATCCCAACATTCAGGGAATGACCTTGTCTTTTGCCAATGATGGTCTCACTGTTCACACAGAAATTGTTCCTGCTGGGCAGTGGGGCCAGAAGATCTAAACTACTCTGGCACACCCTTCAAATCTTGAGGAAAGTTGAGGTTAACATTTTGTTAAAGGCACAGAACAAAAAGGAGCCCTTCTTCCCAGACCCAGCTAGAATGGCTTATCTATTTTATCATCGTATAATATAAAATGCATCATTTTAACTTATTTGTTTGTTTGTTTGTTTGTTTGAGAAAGAGTTTTACTCTGCAGCCTAGGCCAGCCTAGAACTCAGTAGGTAACTCAGACTGACTTGGAACTCACCGATCCTCCTGTCTCTACCTCTCAAAATTTGAGATTAAAGGAGTAAGCCATAATACTGGTGAAAAAATACTACTTCTTTTTTTTTTGTCTGTGTGTGTTTAAGTTTTTAATTAATTAACTAATTAATTAATTAATGGCTTGTTTGTTGGTGTGGCTTCGTGCATGTACTTGAGTGTATCATTGCATGCATATGGAGGTCAGTGGACAACAGGCTTGGCAGCAATTGCCTTAACCCACTGAGCCGTCTTGCCGGCCTTTGTGTATGTATATTTTGAGCTAGGGTCTCGTGTAGTCCAAGTTAGCCTTGAACTCTATACATAGCCAAAGTTAGTCTTGAACTTCTGGCTTCACCTCCCAAGGGTTGTGGTTACAGGTATGGGCCACCACAGCCAGTTGGTATTTTAACCATCTTTAATGCCATGTTTGACAGCACTAAGGACATTTACTCTTGTACAACCATTGCCATTATCCATCTCCCCAAACCATCCCATGTTGTAAAACAGAATTATACAACACATTTAATATACCATCAAACAATTTCCTATTCTCCCCCGCAAGCCCCCCGGAAGACACAGTTCTTTTTGTCTGTACAAACCAGACTGCTCTAAGTGTGAGCTCATCTAAGTGGAATTGTATTCGTTCCCAGGGCTCATCCATGCCGCAGGACTCATAATTCCATTCCCTTTATGACCACTGTGGTCCCCTGTACCATGTATGCTGAATATCACCCTTGGGAGTCGGTCCCCTGCCTGAGCCTCCCTGAGGGTTACAGTTGGGCCCCACTATGCCTGCTCATAATTGTGTCTGGTCTCTTCCTTCCCAGGATAAATGGCTGTGACCCTTGGCAGTCTCCCCTTTTCTCTCACATTCTCTCTCCTGCTCCATCTCTGTGGTGGGTATTGGTTAAGACCTAACTCATCCTTCCTTTTATAATAGCATCTTGACTCTGCTTGGGGAAACCGTCCTTCCTCCACCTCAAGGCACATGGATTAGGTAGCCCTCTCACCCATTGCCACCAATGCTCAGCTCCCCAAAATGATGTCTTCCCCAACCCTTTGAAGCATAAGACCTTGCTCACCAGACATTCCATCTCCACACTCACTGGCTCAGGGATTTCTGGTCAACGGAAGGTGCCCTGTCTCTGTGGCCTGCTAGGAGAGAGGGCGCAGACCTGAAGCCTCTGGAAGACACCCTCATCTCTGTGGCAGAAGAGCAGAAGAAGGATACGGTTACTCAGAAGAAGACAGAGCCATGTGGAGAGCAAGACTGGTGGCCCATATGCACCTTGGGTCTAACCATCTGTTCTGCTTGGGTCCGTTCCTTAAGTCACTTCAAGCTGGGGATTTCTTTTGGCATAAAAGAAAAAAAAAAAGAACTGTTCTTGTTGCCTCCACTCTTCTTCCAAAGCTACCACTGGCTTTTCAGATTTCAGAATTTCTAGGAGCCCTTGGGCCAGACACTTCAGAGCGAGAAGGCATGCCCCTGGTCTCCTGGACCACCGACATTGCTCATAGGTAAAGGGCAGGGCTACAGTTAGTCATCCTTCAGCACACCTATCTATCCAGGAAAGAGATGAGTAACTATCTCAGGAGTTTATAGCCAGCACAGTCAACATAAATGGCTGTTTTGTGAGGCAGAAGGTGAGACCAAAAGCCACACTTAGAGAAACTGCCCTGGACTTAGTGACACCACCAGTGACCTGCCTCAGGTCAACAGACAGGCCGGACATCCTTCTTTGTCACCCTTTCAGGAATGCTGGCAGTGTGAGTCATTTTCCAGCATCCTTTCGGAGATGCAGATGTCCCCTGTGAGAATTAAGAAGCCATGATGATCCACAAGTCGGTCCAAGGCCTTAGTAACTCGTGCCAAGAAAGGAAGGAAGAGTGGCAGGGTCCCAGCCAGAAGCCCAATTAGTTCGAGAGAGGGTGTGGTGGTCTCCATCTGCAAAGGCAGTCACTGTAGGTGGGCCAAAGTTTTCCCAACAAGAATGGAAATGAAGTGATTCTGGATTTCAAGGCGAGCAGGACTCCAGGCAGCAATAAAGAGTGATGGGGTAAAGGGTCAAGGGTTCAGCTGAGTAACTGTGTAGTCGGTCTGGAGCAGGCTTGTTAAGAGCCAGACTCTGAAAGGAGGTAAAGAGCCACTGTGGAATGGGGTTGAAGGCTAGACTAGACAAGTCAGGGGGCAATGGCTCAGTCAGTAAAGAGCTTGCCGTACAAGCAGGAGGGCCAGAGCTTGACACCCAGTGTCCCTATTTAAAAAGCAAAAGCAAAACAACACCAAAATAAAGCTGGGCACAGCCTCTAATTCCAGTGCTAGGGAGGTGGAACTAAGAGGAACCCTGGAGCTCACCAGTCAGCTAGTTTAAATCAACAAGTTTCAGTTTCCATGAAAGACCCTGCTTTAGTAAAGAAGGTGAAGATGCTCAGCGGCCAAAAGCATTGGTTGTTGCTATAGAGGTTTGTTCCCCAGCATGCACATGGCAGCTCACGACCATATGTAACTCCAGTTCCATGGGCCCAAACCCTCTGTGCGTATCAGCACATACAAGGCGCATACTCTTATACTCAGGCAAAACACTCATGCATAAAATGAAAGTAAACCTTTAAAAAAAAATAAAATAAAATGAAGAGAGACTAAAGAAGACACAGTCAACATTGACCTCTGGTCTCTACACACACTCACATGCACACACATGATCATACACAGAAATTCACAATGATTACACAAGTTGCGGGAGTACCTGGATGCCAATGGGTAACCTCAGATACAGTGGATTATGACCTCATTTAATGTACCCAGTTCTCTGCAGGAGGCGGGTTATCTAAGTATTAGGGGTTTTTTTTGTTTTGTTTTTTTGTTTTTTGTTTGTTTTTTGGTTTTTGGTTTTTGTTTTGTTTTGTTTTGTTTTGTTTGATGCAGGACAGAGTCAAGGTTCAAAGAGGTAAAGAGCGAACCATGTGGCCAGGCCACACATCTGTGAAAGGAGAGCTGGAAATGACCAAGTTGGCCCCCAAAGCCAGTACCTGGTACCTTTCAATTGTCTAACTGATGATACCTTTCAAAGGCCATTTGCAATCTGCTTCCTTTAGAACTCTTCAGGTTTAGAACTCGCACTGCAGACTATTTATTTCCATCAGTATAGTTACACCAGTAGGGGGAGAGAGGGAGGGAAGGAGGGAGGAAGGGAGAGAGAGAGAGAGAGAGAGAGAGAGAGAGAGAGAGAGAGAGAGAG
>JADRCD010234906.1:18122-33688 GCA_019843815.1 Montemys delectorum
GAAAAAAAGAAAAAAGAAAAGAGAGAAAGAAAAAAGAAAAGAAATAGCATACAAGGGACTGAACAGATGGCTCAATGACTAAGAGCCCTGGCTGCCCTTGCAGAGACTGGATTCAATTTCCAGCACCCACTAGGCAGTTCCCAATTGTCTATAACTCCAGTTCCAGAGGATCTAATGCCCTGTTCTGGCTGCTATGGGCACAAGATGAACATAGTGTATTTACATATATGCAAGCAAAACATTCATACACATAAATATTTTTAAAAAAGAAATAGCCCACAGTTGAAAAAAATGAGTGGCTATAATGTGTGGATGTGCCAAGATCAACCAAACATTCTGATGAGTAAAAACCTAACAGGAGTGCAGGCTTTCTGTTCATTTTGGTTTTGAGAAGGTCCTCTCTATGTAGTCCTGAGCATCTAGAAGCTCACTATTTAGACTAGACTAGCCTGGAACTCAGGTATCCCTCTGAGTGTGAGGACTAAAGGCATGAGCCATCACACCTGGCCCTGAGTGCAGGGTATAAAAGGCAAGGTGATTCTAATCCCATCAGGCTGACAGTGAAGACTGACCATCACAGTGTTGTAATATTATGTAAAAATTAAGCTAACACTTCTCATTTGCTTCTGGACCCTGGGACAAGGGACTGAGGTGCATACTTTACATATTAAAGCAGACCTGGCCTCCAGGTTCTCCGAGAATCCCTCAGTCCCTACCTGGCATGCCCTGCCCCCAACCTTTCCAGTCCAGGGGCTGGGCTACCTTCCTCCAAAGAGTCTTCCCTATATAATCCAGACATTTTTGTCTCCTCTCTCTCCTTCTCTCTTCTCTTCTGTCTCTGTGCTGCTCATACCTTCTCTCTTTCTCCCCTTTCCCCCTTTCCCCATGGTAACTTCCCTGGCTAAGAGTTCTGAATCTTTTTTTTTTTTTTTTTTGGTTTTTCGAGACAGGGTTTCTCTGTGTAGCCCTGGCTGTCCTGGAACTCACTCTGTAGACCAGGCTGGCCTCAAACTCAGAAATCCGCCTGCCTCTGCCTCCCAAGTGCTGGGATTAAAGGCGTGCGCCACCACGCCCAGCAAGAGTTCTGAATCTTGATCGCAGGCAGCCAGTGGAGGCGCTCTTTCACACTGGGCAGAGCTTGAGCACTAGGAGTCCTCAAAGCTTGCCTACACAGTGACAAACTTCATTCAACAAGGCCACACCTCCTAATAGTGCCACTTCTATGGGACAAGCATGTTCAATCCACCACATCTCCTCTGAGAAGGCTTTAGACATTGTGTCCAGTCATCTGTAACACCACACAGTAGACACATCTCTTTATATTTTGGGGAAGGATGTTCTTATGGAAGGTTGTAATAACCATACTCTATGAAACCAATCCCCCCCACCGCCACTTTTTCCTAAAAACCAAATTTTTTCATACAATATATTCAGATTATGGTTTTACCTCCCTCAAATCCTCCAAGATTCTCCCCACCTTGCCTCCCATTTGAAGTCATATCCTTCCTGTTTCTCCTAAGGAAACAGACAGGCATCTAAAGAATAATAATAAAATAAGATAAAACAAAAAGAAACTGGAATAGGACAAAACAAACAAATAAACAGAAAAAATAGCCAAAGGAAAAACACAAGAAACACACATAGACACAGGGATACACATAGGGATACCATAAAAACAGAGAACCTGAAGCCATAATATATACACAAAGAACCTGTAAAGTCAAAAGAGGAAGAGGAGGAGGAAGAGGAAGAGGAAGAGTGCCATGCACACTCGTCTACGCCAGTCACATCTGCAGTATCGGGCGTAAAAAACCTGATCAAGGACAAGAGGCGTTATGACCCCAAAAGGGAGTTTGTGCCTCCTGGGTATTCAAGATAGTCGCTGGCATCTCCTAACACAGACGTGTTCCAGATCAGTCTTTCCAATCATCAACACGCCCTCATATTTAGGCATAAAGGTACCCCAAGAAATGATTCGTAAATGGCTAAGATTGTGCATTGTTTCCTGACCAGCAGGATGATTCCAATATATCCTAATTTAATTCCAAGATGTCTTTACCTTGGAATTTCTCTCAAGGAACCTGCCTTACCAGACAGATTTTGTCCTCAGAGTTAGCAACAGAGGTCATGCACATTCCTTAGGGCAGCCCCACAATAGTCAGAGCTGTTTTACATACTAGAGAGTAATCCAAGGGCTTCCCTCCATCGAGACCCAGAGAATTAGCAGGAAATGCTAGATCGATTCTCCTAGTCCTTGCCTCCAGAAGAAGCAGAGAATTAGCATAGGACTACCAAATTAGCCCCAGCGGGGAGGGCACCACTGCTCTTCCACCCGCTTCACCCTTGGCTACCTGATTCTACCGACCTTGTATGGCGGTCACTTGCCTACGAGACCTCAGTCTTGCGCCCCTTGCTGTAACTCCTGCCCACCTACGTGACTCTTGTCATTCGTCCTGTTTCCTGTATACCATATAAGCTTGCTTTTCACTTTGTCCACTCTCTTGGACTTGTGCTCTCTTGAAGTCAGACTCTCTTGGACTCGCACTAGAACTTAGATGAACTAGAACTTTGATACATGCAGTCCGCAGTCCGCAGTCCCCCGGGCCCAGAGCGCATGGGCCCAGGGGATGCAGCACCTATCCAGAAGAGGTGGCTGCTTTAGACCCAGTGTGTTTCAGGTAGCCTCAGATGTACCTCAACTGTTGAGCTGCCAGATTTATCATTTCTCTTTTGCAATGACTGTAAAAGTCTGATGTCATTTTTAAGAATTACATTCAGATTTACCACACCCTTGTGTCAAGTCTGTTTGTCATCTACCGACTTAATTACCCACCTGACCAGAACTCTCATCCTGTGGAAATTAGGGTCCCCGCAACGAACCCAGTCCGAGGCAGAAGAGGAGCAGCAGCAGCAGAAGGAGAAGAAGGAGGGGGGGGGGGGGGAAGGAAGGAAAGAAGGAAGGAAGGAAGGAAGGAAGGGAGGGAGGAAGGAAGGAAGAAAGAAAGGAAAGAAGGAAGGAAGAAAGAAAGGAAGGAAGGAAGGAGAAAAAGAAAAGAAAATGAAAAGGAAAAATAATGTCCTGACAAAATGTTAGAAGAACAAAGAACCTCCCAAGATGCCACTGAGTTCATTTTGTGTTGGCCATCTACTCATGGTCATGACACTTACTCTTAAGAGTGGTTTACACCCCCAGTGAGACTCCCTTCGAGAAAACATATTTCATTTTTGAGTAGTTACCAATTGGAAATTGCTTCTGGGTTAGGGCTGGGGACTTTCATACACTTCTCTCAGTACTAAGACCCCATCTAGCACACACCTGTGCAGGCACTGAGCATGCTGCCACAGTCTCTGTGAATTCCTAAGTACGTTGATCCTACTGTGTTTAGAGAGCCTTCTTTCCTTAGTGTGCTCCATGCCCTCTGGCTCCTACACTCTTTCTGCCTCTTCTGTCATGTTTCCTGAGCCCTGAGGAGAGGGATTTGATGGAGACATCCCATTTACAACTGAGTGTTTGAAGGTTTCTTGTTCTCTGTACATTGTCTGGCTATGGGTCTCTGTATTTGTTCTCATCTAGCGCAGGAGGAACATTCTCTGATGATTGCTGAGTGGGACACTAATAATATGGATACAGCAGAGTGTAGTTAAGACTCTTTTTTCTTCTATGTTCTTTTAGAATAGTAGTATTTGGTTTTCTCCTAGGTCCCTGGCCTATTTGGTCTCAGGTTCCTAGCCACCAAAGCAGAGTCAGAGATGGTATGGTAGTCTTAAGTGAGAATGGCCTGCATAGGCTCATATAATTTAATGCTTAATCACCAATGAGAAGAATTGTTTGAAAGTATTAGAAAGATTAGGAGGATTAGGATTGTTAGAGAAAGTGTCACTGGGGGTGAGCTTTGAGGTTTCAAACACCCATGCTGGGCCCAGAGTGTCTCTGCCTGTGGATCAGGATGTAAATCTCTTAGTTTTAAGGCCATGCCTACCTACAAGCCACCATGCTTCCTGCCATAATCATGAACTAACCCTTTAAAACTATAAGCAAGGCATCAGTTAAATGCTTTCCTTTATAAGATTTGCCTTGGTCATGATTTCTCTTCACAGCAATTGAATGGTGACTAAGGCAAATGTGTTTCATCTCATGGAGTGGGCCTTAAATCCAATCGGATACTAGCTAGTTACTCCAACAAACTTTGTGCCACTATTGCATTAGCACATGGCCCAGGACGGTCATCACTGTAGATCAAAGGTTTGTAGCTAGGTTTACCTTCTTCTTTTGGTAGTGTGCAGAGTACCTTCCAGTACCATGAACACTAGTCAGTTAGGGGTGAAGGCTCTAATAGATACCAGCTTGACTTCTATATGTTCAATGAATTTTGTAGGTATTGTCTTCAGCTATAGGGCCTTACTATCATCATGTAGAGAGCAAGTAATAACCCTGGCAATAGTGTGGGTTGTTTGAGGGGTTCTATGGGGCCCCTTTGACCAATAATTTGATTAGATACAATCCATTCCTGGCACTGGAAGCTTCATTTGGTGATAATAAATGTCCACTCAGGGCTCCATTTCTCCCACTATTTAGCTTGTGTGTATATATATTTAGATTGTGTGTGTGTGTGTGTGTGTGTGTGTGTGTGTGTGTGTGTATATATGTATATATATGTATATATATTACATGTATATATTTTAGGGAACTTCTGCTGTATTAGATTTCCATACAAGGGTCAAATGGCCCCTAGTTTTAGTTGTCCCTCCTCATATCCCACCTTTCACTCTTCTCCACATTTGATCCTTCCATTCCTGCCCCCTCACCTTGTCCATCCAATAACTATCCATTCTGTGTCCCCTTCATTACAAAGATCCATCCTGTAGGCATAATATTTTTGTGCATTGTGTAAAGATTATCCTTGTGTCACTCAAAAGCTGATTTCTCTGCCCTCATATCTTGTTTCAATCCAGACAAGCCATTGTAACAATTATGTTAAGAATCTCCTGTCTCAGGCTGGAGAGATGGCTCAGCGGTTAAGAGCATTGACTGTTCTTCCGAAGGTCCTGAGTTCAAATCCCAGCAACCACATGGTGGCTCACAACCATCCATAATGAGATCTGACACCCTCTTCTGGTGTGTCTAAAGACAGCTACAGTGCACTCACATATAATAATAAATCGTAAAAAAAAAAAAAAAGAAAAGAAAAGAAAAAAATATTAAAAAAAAAGAATCTCCTGTCTCAAGTTTGTGCAAAGAATGCTTACCATTTATTCTCTGCCTTGACATTAAAGGCTGATCATCCAATGGCTGGGCATAAGAGAGAATAAGGTGGGACTTCCACCAGCCAGGGGAGGGAGAGAGAGAGTAAGACAGATTAAGCCATAGGAGGGAGGAGAGTAGAGGAGAGTTCAGCTGGAGCATGGAAGGCCCTAAATGCAAGTATTATGGGGATTTGGGGTGGGAGGTAGCCAGATTAGTTTAGAGGATTAAAGCAGATCAAATGATTGCCCAGGTATTACAGTAAAGCTTGATTAAATAAATCTTGGTCTCTCTGTGTTTTTATTGGGGAATTAGCTAGGATAAAGAGAAACAGCTGCTGTGTTAATTTACTGCATACATTTATATTAAATATTACTGTTACACCATCCCTCCCCCACTATTCCCTTACTCTATGCCTACCTAACCTCTGTGATAATATGGATTATAGTTTGCATATTGAAGACGTAAGAGCTCGTTTTCACATATAAGTAAATACATGCCACATTTGCCATTCTGGGTCTAGGTTACCTCACTCAACTTTTATCCCTAACTCAACTCATTTTTTAATAGCTGAGTGGTATTTCATTGTGTAAATGTACCATTTTTTCTCTATTGGTCTGTTGATGGACATCTAGGCTATTTCCAATGTGTGGCTATTTTTAATAAAGCAACAATGACCATGGTTGAGCCAGTGTCTCGGCATAGGATGAGATGTCCTTTGTGTATATGCCCAAGAGCAGTAGAGCTGGATCTTGAGATAGATCTATTTCTAGATTCCTGAGGAGGCACCACACTGATTCTCACAGTGGCTGTACAGGTTTTCACTCCCACTGGCAATGAATGAGTGTTCCATGGACTCTTCATCCACTGTTATTTGTTTATTGATCATGCCAATTTTAATTGGTATAAGACAAAATCTTAAAAATAGTTTTGATTTGGATTTCTTTGATAACTAAGGATGGTGAACACTTCTTTATGAGCTTCTCAGTTATTTGAGTGTCCTTTTGCAAGTTCTCTGCTTAGATCTATATCCCACTTTGAATTGGGTTGTTTGTTTTCATGATGTCCAGTTTTGTTTTTTGTTTTTTTTTTTTTTTTGGTTTTTGGTTTTTTTTTTTTTTTTTAGTTCTTTGACTATTTTAGATAGTAGTCCCCTAACAGATGTGTAGTTGGTAAAACTGTTTTCCTATTTTGTAGCCTGCTGCTTGGTCTGAATGATGGTGTCCTTTGCCCTACAGAAGCTTTTCAGCTTCATGAGATCCCGTTTATTAATTGTTGTGCTTAGTGCCAGTACTATCAGTGTATTGTTCAGAAAATCCTTTTTCTGTGCCAATGAGTTCAGGCCTGTTCCCTACATTCTTTTCCGTCAGATCCAGGGCATCTAGATTTATTTTGAGGTCTTTGATCCATTTGGAAATGAGTTTGTGCAGAGTGATAAGTATGGATCTACTACGTACAGCCCTCCAGTTTAACCATCACAATTTGTTGAAGATGCTGTCTTTTATTTTCTAGTATGTATTTCTGATTCCTATATTTAAAAAAATCAAGCATCTATGGGTGTATGGACTTATGTCTGTGTCTTTAATTTGACTTCACTGATGAATGTTTCTGTTGTGTTATGCCAACACCATGCTGTTTTATACTATAGATCTTTAATACAAATTGAGACCAGGGACAGTGATACCTGGGGCAGTTCTTTTATTATTAGTGTTTTAGCTAATCTGGTGTGTGTGTGTGTGTGTGTGTGTGTGTGTGTGTGTGTGTGTGTGTTTCCATATGAAACTAAAGATTGTCCTTTCAAGCTCTATGAAGAATTGTGTTGGAATCTTGATTGTAGATTGCTTTTGATAGGATGGCCATTTTCACTATATTAATCCTACCAATCCATGAACATGGGAGATCTTTCATCTTCTAATATTCTCTTCAATTCTTTTATTCAGTGTCTTAAAGTTTTGACCATACAAGTCTTTCTCTTGCCTGATTAGAGTTCCCAAGATATTTTTGATGTGATTATGAAATGTTTTCCTGATTTCTGTCTCGGTCTGCATATCATTTGTATATATGAAGGCTACTGACTTTTCTATGCTAATTTTGTATTCTGCTACTTTGCTGAAAGTGTTTATCAGCTGTAGAAGTTCCCTATTGGAATTTTTAGGGCCACTTATGTGTATTATTGTATCATCTACAAATAGAGATATGTTGACTTCCTATTTGTATCCCCTTGATCTCCTTCAGTTGTCTTATTACTCTAAGACTTGTAGTACTATACTGAATAGTGTATTAGTCAGGGTTCTCTAGAGTAATAGAATTTACACTACACACACACACACACACACACACACACACACACACACACATTCATACATATATCAAATAATGGTTGCCTATGAATGAAAGGTCCAAGAATCCAAACTGTGTGGCTAGATGCCTCAGCTTGTCTTTAGTATACACTGGAATCCTAAAGAAGTACTCTTTAATGCCAGTGAAGGAATAGATTTGCAGGCTAGAGCAAGATCAAGCAGGCAAGGAGAAAACACTTCCTTCTTCAATATCTTACAGGCTTCCTGTAGAAGGCCCAGATTAGAGGTGGATCTTCTACCTCAAAAGTTCTCAAGGGATGGGACTTCAAATAAAGCAAAAGTCTTTCACAGTTGTGCCTCATTTCTGGGTTTTAGTTAAGCCCAAATGTAGTCAAGTTGACAACCAAGAACAGCCATCACCAATAGGTATGGAGAAAGTGGATAATTTGTCTTGTTCCTGATATTAGTGGACATGCTTTAATTTTTTGTCCATTTAGAATGGTTTGGCTGAGGACTTGCTGTGAATTGCCTTTTTTATTTTGTGCTATGTCCCTTGTATTCATAATCTTTCCAGAACTTTTACCATGAAGCTCTGCTGGACTTTGTCAAAGGCCTCTTATGTATCTAATGAGATGATATGTGTTTGTCTTTCAGCATCTTTATGTGGTGAATTCCATTTCTGATTTCCACATGTTGAACCATCTTGGCACCTCTAGGATGAAGCCTACTCAATTATGGTGAATGATCTTTTTGATGTGATCTTTGATTTAGTTTGCAAGTATTTTATTGAGAATTATTGGCATCTATGCTCATAAAGAAAACTGATCTGTAATTCTTTTTCTTTGTTGAGTCTTTATGTGGTTTAAATATCAAAATAACTTCAACCTCATGCAAAGAATTTCTATTCTGTGGAATAATTTGAGGACTATTGGCATTAACTCTTCTTTGAATGGTAGAATTCTGTGCTAAAACCACCTGGTCCTGGGATATTAGTGGTCAGGAGACTTAATAGCTGCTTCTTCTTCACTGGGGGTAACAGGTCTATTTAACTTGCTTATTTGTTCTTACTTTAACTTTGATAGGTGAGAAATATCAAGATAATTATCCATCTCCTTTAGATTTTCCGATTTGGTAGAATATAAGTTTTTAAAATATGTCTTTATGATTCTCTGGATTTCTTTGATGTCTGTTGCTATATTGCACTTTTCATCTCTAATTTAGTTAATTTGGCTATGAGTTGGCTTTCTTATTTTTCTCAAAGAACCAATTTTGTTTTGTTGATTCTTTGTATTTTTGTTTGTTTCTATTTTATTGATCTTAGCCCTTAGTTTGATAATTTCTTGTCATTTTCTCTTTTGATGTGTTATCTATGCTTCTTGTTTTAGAGTTTTCATACATGCCATTAAGTTACTACACGAGATCACTTTCATTATTTTATGTAGGCACTTAGTGCTATGAACTTGCTTCTTAGAATCATCTTCATTGTGTCCCATAAGTTTGGGTATGTTGCGTTTTCACTTTCATTCTATTCTAAGAAGTTTTTAACTGCTTCTTAATGTCTGTCTTGACCCATTTTTCATCCATTAAAGAGCTGTTCAATTTTCATGAGTTTGTAGGCTTTCTATTGTTTCTGCTGTTAATAATATCCATCTTTAATCAATGAAGGTCAAATAGGATATAAAGTGTTATTTCAGATTTTTTTCTATTTGTTGAGACTTTCTTTGTGTCCACATATGTGTTCAATTTTGGAGAATGTTCCATGAGCTGCTGAGAAAGTATATTCTTTTGGGTTTGGGTGAAAATTTCTGTAAATATCTCTTAGATCCATTTGGTTTATGATGTCAATTAGCTCCAGCACGTTTCTGTTTAGTTTTTGTCTGTACAACCTGCATATTAGTGAGAGTTGGGTATCATGGTGTGATGTTCAATATGTGATTTTAGTTGTGGTAGTGTTTCTTTTATGACTTTGAGTGTCCTAGTGCAAACACTAGTACATAGATCTTTAGACTAGCAATGTCCTTTTGGTGGATTCTTCCCTTAATGAGTATGTAGTGTCCTTCCCTATCTCTTTTGATTAATTTTGGTTTGAAGTTTATTTTGTCAGGTATTAAAATGACTACACTGGCTTGTTGGTCTTTTTTGGGGGGGGTCATTTGCTTGGGATATCATTTTTCCATTCTTTTGCTCTAAGGTGATATCTATCCTTGATGGTAAGGTGAATTTCTTGGATGCATATAAGGATAGATCTTGTTTTTTAATCAAGTCTGATAGACTGTCTTTTTATTGGGGAATTGAGACTATTGCTATTGAGAATTATCAATGAGCAGTGTTTGTTGGTTCCCATTGCTCTGGTGTGCTCCCCTTTATATATATGTGAGTGTGTGTGTGTGTGTGTGTGTGTGTGTGTGTGTGTGTGTGTGTACACATATAAAATTTTCTTTGGCTAAGGTATTCATCATTTCTTTTGTCTTCAATGACTGAGAGTCTCTTCCATTTCTTGCATTCTATTGGTAAAGCTTGCCTGAAAGGTTCCTGTTAAACTCCAAAGTTTTTCATTGCCAAAATTCCCTTAATTTGGACCTTCTTTATTATTGAGTCAATTTCCACTTTTATGTCTTGAACAATTTTTTTATTCTCCTGTTTGATGATGTTTTCACAGAGTTTATTAAGGGATTTATTCATATCCTCTTTAAGGTCCCTGGGCATATTTGTAGAAGGTATTTTGAAGTTCTTGTCTTGTGTTTCAGCTATATTGCCATTTCTCAGGGCCTACTGTAGTAGGGTTGCTGGGCTCTAGTGGAGACATATTGTTCTGGCTGTTATTGTGTTTTTTGCACTGCTGTCTAGCCTTCTGGGTTTGGGATGATTATAATTCTGGGGGCTGATAGCTTGAATTTGTTGGGTGGGTGCTCCATCCTTTGGCTTCCGTTGCTTCTTCTGGTTCTTAGGAGAGTGTGATAGCTGTGGGCTGCCTGATAGAGATGCTTCTGAGATCCTTCCAGGAGTGGTGCTGGAAGTCTTGGGTAGAATGCTTTTCTAGGTACTGGGAGCTGACACTAAGGAATGGGGATAGACTTAAGGGAAAGGTTAAGAGGGTCTACATGAAGGAGGAAACCTGGGTGTGCCACTAGTGTCTTCATAGACTCCTGGGAATGGGAGAAGAGAGGAAGGAGAGGCCAGAACAGGTAGTCTGCTACAAAGCTGGGGTTTAGACTTGGGGGTTAGAATTGGAGAAGAGAGAGTGCTTTTCAAGTAGCAAATGGCCCAAATATGTTTGCTCTCACAGGGCACTTGTGGCTCCCTTGAGGCTTCCCAGAGGAAACACGCATGTGGGAAGCACACCACTATTGCCACGTGTAACTAACCTGGCCACTCTGACAGTTACATTTTATTAGAAACAACCTTCACTTGCTGGCCCTCCCCTGGACCACCACCAGTTCTAACACAGTACCCCTTGTATTTCAGGGCTTGTTCATTTGTGTATGCTATCCCAGGAAGGACCGTGTAGGCTTAGATTTTTTTCAAATACCTACTTTTAATATTGATTCTTAAATGCTTTAAACCTCCCTTCCAGCCCACCACCCACCAGAGGGAGTGGGAAAGAAAGGTTATTAGGGTACAGAGGAAGTAGACATGTTTAGAAATTGTTCTACTTGAGCAAATTCCATCTGCTTTGCCAGGAAATCAGCAGTTTAGTTCACAGGAGTCAGCAGGTCAGCAGCAGCACTTCGATCCACTTGAAAACACTTCAGCAGTCCAGTCCAGTGTCAGGAGAGCAGCAGCGGTGGCACAACCTAGCAGAAACAGCCAGGTCTCAGCTGAGTCAGCAGGAGGATTAGGACCAGCAGGGACACCAAGAGAAGTTTTTTGCCATGCCTCTCTCAGTGACTAAGAAGTGTTGCAAAGCTAGCTGTGCAAACAAGCCCCTCTCCCAGTCTGTTGAGTCCTAGTTATACTCCCTCCAAACATCACATGTCCTCCACAGGTCTTGCCTCACCACATGAGTCTGTCTTAGCAAAACTCCACAGGAGTCTATATCTGCTGACATCACTCTGTCAATCGGCCTGAGTCCGAAGAAACAGCAAGAAGCTGCCAGAACACCACCACAAGTTTTTTTTTTTTGGTGTTTCTCTCAATGAAGTCATGACAAGTGAAGCTCAGTTACACAGTGTAAGGCGTGCCAATACATCAGTGTAGTTAGCAAAGAATCTTTCATCATGTGTCCTCTCATGTGTCTACCTTATCAAAACATCCTCTTACTTGGGTCCAATTGAGGAAAAAGACTCCTTCCAGCAAAACGCCATTGACACAACTGACTTTCCAAAGAACCCTTTAAGTTTCCCCTTCAGCATCTGAGAATGTGACTGTACCTCCCAAGTCCTTTGTTGTCTCTTTAGACTCAGCAGAACTTGGTACCAAATAAGCATTAATGTAAAGTCCAGCCAATCACCTCTCTTCCTGCCCTCACTCCCTGCTGCATAAATCAGTGAGTTTCTTCAGGGTAATATCCCAAACCTGTGGTTTAAAGCAATCACTGTTAACATTGGCTCACAATCCTGAGAGTCTACTGATGGATCTTCTTATCTGGCCGGCTTGGCTGTTCTTGCCTGGTATGCTTATACATCTGTGGTCAGCTGTGGAATTGTTGGGCTGAGTGTAGGAAGGGAGGAGCCTCATCCAGGAAAGCAAGGCTGTGCCTCTCATGGTCTGCCTCTCTGACAGATGAGACAATTCTTAATCGCAGTGGTCACCCAGGTCACAAAAGTGACTAGAAGGTGAAACCCACTGCAAATCACTTTTTTAGTAGTTGTTAGTGTTTCTTCTTGTTCCATTGGTTCATATGAATCCCATATCCCACAGCCCCAGGGACCCCACCTCCTGCAGTGAGGTAGAAGCTTACATTAGGGAGACCTTCCCTATTCCCTGGATGTCACTTCTAACAGTGCCTCTTCACCAGAATGGTTCTGGTGCATCCTTCCTTGAACTCCAGTGCTCACGGGCCACTCTCACTTGCTTTGTTAGTCTCCATGTATCTCTACGCCTTCCATTTCTCTCCTCTCTATCCTCAGATGCCATGACCCACCCTCAGGTTTCAGACCTTCACGCCCCATATTCATCCACGATTGGGAAACAATGGCCAGACATCAGGGAGGACAGGTCTGTCAGTTGTGCCTCTCCCCTAGCTCCAACTGGCAACCTTAACATCCATCAAGTTCAGCAAGCTCTGCCATAGTGGCATCTGATGTCTCTTCTCTGCTTTAGAGCTGAGCAAGATCTTGTTTGCAAACCAGGCAAAGTAGCTTCCCTGACCATCTGCCTGCCCCACCAGGGGCCCAGCAAGAGTTGGTGGTGTAGCATTTGGGGTAGCCTTAGGTAACACTGGCACCTCTTTGCTGTTTTTTTGTGCTGGTCTTTGAGTTCAGTGACATTAAGGAGAAGCAGACACAAAGCATCCTTCACATAACTCACTGCAGTGACCACCACCAGTGGTACCTGGGTCCTCCGAGACCTAATCCCAAGTATCCCCAGGTAGGACTGTATCACTTTCCACACTCTCAGGTTGTCATGTCCTCATCGCTGAGGTTATTTTGCTGATTTCTTCATTGGTTTCACTGTCTCTCTCAGTGGATGGAATGTGTCCAGATACAGACAGGAGCCAATCTGCTTTCATATGCTGTCATGACAATTAGAACACTGCCCAAAGCAAAATGGTGCTTCAGGAGTATCTGTGGGGTGTGCTAAAAATGGTGACAAATTCAGACAAAGGCCAGAGTGACAGAGAGGATGCCAGGTCATAACTAGAGTGGGAGTTTACACAGGGAGATGCAAAGATATTTAAATCGTAGTTTATGAAATAATGCTGGCGAGGAGGAACCAGCAGGTAGCATTTCCCTTTAGAGGCAGCCTGGTAGGCTGGAGAAGAGAAACCAAGAAGAGAATGTATTGTAGGCAGGCGAAGGTGGCACTGGAGATGGGGGTGGAGTAGTGGCTGTCAGAGTCTTGGGTTTGAAAGGATGGGGAAGAATGGAAGCTTGCACCAAAAAGAACAGAAATGCTGGGGGCTTAGGCTAAGAGTGTGGACTGGTCCATCTGACACTGGGGCAGCTCACTCCAGATGAAGGCCCTCATTTTTGATGCTGAGGCCCTCACTTTTCTGTGAGGAACATAAACCTGCTTCCTTTTCCCTGGCCTGGCTGTGAAAGCATTTGGATCTTGGCCACTCCCACAACCTGGCCTTTGCAATTCCACCAAATACTTCAAATTCATTGCCATGGAATCTCATATAAAATACTCAGGTTTCAGGGACTACTTTTACTCTGCAGCTTTCATTCCTGTACTTTCTCACACTGTAAAAACTGGACTGCTTTGTCCTGGGCTCCCAGAACTGCCCTCGTGAATTTCATTTTTATATTAAGTCAGTGGTTTGCATAAAGGGCTCTGGGCCAGTAGAGAGACCCATAAGATGAACATGGGTCTCAGACAGTTCCCTACAATTCTGGCAGAAAGAGAAAAGTCTGCCTCTCTCAAATTGTGGCTCTCCATGATTTTATGGAAACTGAATCACATCTCAACATTCCACTAGGGGGAAGGTCCAGGGGTTGGAGTGTCTTCTCTCATTCTCCACCTCTCCCTGAACCTAGGGTTCACTATTTTGGCTAAACTGGCTGGCCAGCAGCAAGCTTTGGGGATCCCCTTGTCTCTGTTCCTCCCAACCCCCACAGTACTGGGGTAAATAGATAATGTACCTAGCTTTTACATGGGAACCCCAACTCATGGGTTTTTTTGTTATTATTTTGTTTTGTTTTGTTTTTGGGTTTTCGAGACAAGGTTTCTCTGTATAGCTGGCTGTCCTGGAACTCACTCTGTAGACTAGGCTGGCCTCGAACTCAGAAATTCGCTTGCCTCTGCCTCCCAAGTGCTGGGATTCAAATTGTGCGCCACCACTGGCCAGCACCAACTCATATTTTTATGCTTATGCAGAAAGTACAAAACCCCTCTGAGCCATCTCCCCAGCCCCTAAATAAACTCAGTTTTAAAAGTAAAATGTCTTGGTTTTGTTGTGCTAGGATGGAACTCAGGGTCTTGAGTACACTAGGCAAGTACTCTCTCTATTGGAATTTTAAAGGAACATCTCTTAACATTAAAGGTATTGGAGCATTGCTCTCCTTGGATAGGCAAAGAAGAAATGAAATGAACACTTTAGGCTCCTGATGTTAGCTAACTACTACCTGTGTGGGAGACGGCTGAGAGCAAAGCTAGAGAGGAGACAGCGTTTACAGTGAGGTCTTTTGACAATGACTGATGCCAACTTACAGGTTGGAGGGGAGGAGCAGAACATAAATTCTGCTCACACAAATGCATGTGTAAAATGAGAAAGGCAAGCTGGTGAGATGACTTGGAGGGTACAGCTTTTGCCATGTCAAGCCTGATGACCTGTTCATCCCTGGTAGTTTAGAACCAACTTCCAAAGTCTGATCTCTGACTTCCACACCTACTCTTACACAACCCCAATTTTTTTTTTTTTTTTTTAACAAAAAAGTCTTTCATGGTGGCATATAACTTTAAGCCCAGTATGTAGGAGGCAGAGGCAAGCAGATCTCTCCAAGTTCAAGGCCTGCCTGGTCTACATAGAAAGTTCCAGGCTACCTAGGGTTATATAGTAAGAACTTGTCTCAAAGAAATGAGTACTTACAACACTAAAAATGAAAAAGGCCACAAAAGGCGAACACCACTACCACCACAATGCCCACATTTGTCAGTGTTGATGTGCTCGTTTTTATCCCATTCCTTATACTGTTACATCACAGACTTGATTTGCCACTATGGCTTTAGGATCCCACACTGAGTAGAAAGTAATAGTCAAGAAAATAAGATACACCTTATCACAATCGCAAACCTGACACTTCCTAAGAGTGAAAGTGGCCAGAAAGGAAAAGCTTTCTCGTTTGGAGATTCACTTTCTGCTCAGGCTGTCTCAGCAAGGCTACCCCCACCAACAGGCACACTGCAAGAGGAGCACAGCC
>JADRCD010234907.1:0-10041 GCA_019843815.1 Montemys delectorum
CCCTTTCCCTCTCCCTCTCCCTCTCCCTCTCCCTCTCCCTCTCCCTCTTTCCTTCTTTTCCTTCTGCCTGCAGATCCAGATGTAGAACTCCCAACTACTTCTCCAGCACCATGTTTCCCTCCTTGCAGTCATGCTGTACACCACGACAATGTACTAAACCTCTAAAACTGTAAGCAAGCCCAATTAAATCTTTTCTTTTATAAGAGTTGCCATGGTCATGGTGTCTTTTCACAAAAATAGAGCACTGACTAAGACACCCACGTTTCCTGAATTGTGTTTAATCAAAAATGCTTGGGCTATTAAATTGACCAAACTTCCTAGTAAATTTGAATTTCAAATCAGCTACTGTGTGCCTTAGAGACTTATCATTACTACAGGTCTATATGTGTGGATTTCCAGTGGAAAGGGACAAGGCAGAAAGTCCTATAACCCTGAAGTATCTCATTTATCTTCTCCACAGAGCAACATTAGCAGCTTCTGGAGGGGGGGGACTTCTTCACAAGCTGAGAAATGTGTCATGGAGATCCCAACTGAGCAACGAGACCCTGCTGATCCTAAAACATGAAATTATAAAGCAAAATGTGACATGAATTGTTATTTGCAGTTCCTTCCTCCTTGCCATCTGCTCCAACTCAGCCTTGACCAGTCCTCAGACTGAACATATGTGGCAGCCACCACACCCTTAACACCCTCATCTTAATTTTAAGCATTCGTTATTCCAAAGCCTTATCTCTGCCAAAATAAGGGCCCTGCAAAGACAAAGACAACTATTACTTCTTTACACAAAGATCACATGATGCTGCACTGAGTTTTCAGGGTCTGCGTCCCATCTGCTACCCGGCAGAAAAAAAAAAAATACACTTAAAATGTGTCTTAATCTGAGGTAGAGTACACTATTGTTCTGAACAAAGTTAATGGTTGTCCATGAAGTGTTCAATATCTACCCTCCCTGTTCTTTTACTGATCTAGTCTATTCAGTTTCTCTCTAATATATTTCTGATTTTCAGATGTATACTTAAGGCTTAGTGCAACTGATATGTGCTTAAATCTTTAACATTACCATTCCACATTCTTTCATACTTTCTTCTGTTTACTTTTGACTACATTGAAATAGCCAGTCCCTTGATCTTTCATTTCCTTTCAATCAACCCATATTCCTTCCCTTTGCTATCTCTTTAAACTTGTCTGCACATGCCCTCTGCCACTCTACCAATAAAACTCAACTGTGGACTACTCCAACCATCCCATTTTACCCTTCCAGAGGCTATAATGAATAAATCTAACTCTCTCTCTTTCTCTCTCTCTCTCTCTCATACACACACACACACACACACACACACACACACACACACGTATGCTGTGGTTCTATTATAAACTCATAATTTCTTAGCAAGCAACTTAGCAACTTTAAAAAATGTCGATAGCATATGAATCCTTATAGAAATTATCCCAATACCCTAGAAGAACTTTTGTGGATAGATTCATGTGCATAAGAGTTCAATGAAACCCTGCTTATAACAGCAAAAATGTAGAAGTAATCCAATTGCCATTCAAAATATAATTTTCTTACCTGTATTTAAACACTACAGTAGTTAAAATTTATGATTTAAATGAATTAATATGATAATATAACAAATAAAAAATTGATTACGTTCATAAGGCTATGAAAAGCTGATGTAACATCAACCTCCCTCCATATAATGTATAAGAATAAATATGTTAATAACAAAAAGTTTTAAAATTTATAGCATTAATGTACACTGCCTTTAAAAAATGGAAAACAAAGGAGAGATAGATGATGAAATGGGGAAGAAAGTAACAATTCAATAATATTTTTCCTTCAGAGGCCTGCTGTAAATATTGGAATGTATTGCAATTTCTCTCAATTTACATATTTAGGCTCCCAGAAGGTATATTTTACATCAATTTGTGTTTTCTATATATTTTAAGTATAATAAAAATAAAAATTAGATTTGGTAATGTCATCATCTTTTTAAAATAGTTTATTAATTAAGTTTCATAAAATGTATTTTAGTCATATTCATTCCAAACTCTTCCCTTTAACTTCCCCCAGAACCATCCCATTTCCCCAACCAAGTACTTCACATCTAGTACTATTATTACTACTATTATTATTATACCACCAAGAAGATGGAGAGATGGCTGAGTGTTTAAGAGCACTTGTTGCCCATTTTTGTTCATAAATATCCTTAACTCCAATGTCAGTGCATTTGATGAAACTTTCTGACCTCTGCAGGCACCAGGCTCAAAACATTCACATGACAAATTAAAATAAATAAATTTAAAAAATAAACAAAAAAACCCATCAACTCCAATTTGTGCTGTCCCTATACTTCTGGCTATTGGGCCATCCACTGGAGAGTGATTGACCTAGGAGGACCCACAACTCAAACCAAACCAAAACAAAAAACAAACAAACAAACAAACAACGAACAACCTGGACTCTTCCCCTCCCAGAACCCACTAACAGTCAATAGCTCCTCAGGAGCTGGCGTTCTTGAATTCTTTTCCCCTCCACACTAAGGATACCCACAAGCTAACCGTGGTCAGAATCTTCCAGTCTAAGAATTATCCATCCATCTTTCTAGGGAAACAAAACCAAGAATATTTATTTCCTGCCCCATTCACACCTAAAAATCTTTACCTTTTGTCGTTCACATGTTTCTTAGATTATTATAAGGATCATCTTTTAAGTTCCTTTATGTTTTTCCCCCCTCATAATTCCTTGGGGATCTACATCCATTGATATTCCCTACCTCAACTTTACCCCCATCAGCTTCAGCAAATTCTTCATCTTAGTTCTTTTCCTCTTATAGAAATGTGCTGTTTTATTACAAAGAGTCTCACAAAATGAAAATATCTCAAAAAGGAAGCTAGGCTAACCACCTCCACCTGCAGAACTGAGAGAAGACAGAGCAATGGAAGTTTTTCTGCTTGCCCACACAGGTGGGAAGGTGTAAACAGAACAAATGGCTGATGTTATCCAAGCCTGAAAAGGGGTTCCGGAAGATCCAACTACCCCTTCTAAAAAGCTTAAGAAGGGCACCTAACAGAACTCCAAAGAAGGCACTCGGCAGTTCAGGAGTCTGTCTTCTGGTTGTTTTCTTTCCACTTAGCTTCTCTGTGGTTCGAAACTAAGACCTGGGGCACGATGGACTAGGTTGCTTTGGGAAGAGTTCTCCCAGCACCACTGTTATGTGTTCTGGTCTCTGGTTCCTATCTTGCCCCTGATGGTGTTATATAGTTCCTTATTTTCCCTCAATTTCTCAGATTTTATATTTTCCATTCCTGTGTGTATTTATATGCAATATATTAAATATAACATCCCCAGGGATTCTTCAACTTAGTTCTTTATCCATTAGATAAATGCTGTACGCTGAGAGGCCCAGTTCTCTCTTAAGCACTTCTGCTCTGATATTACTTCTCTTTCAACCAACTTTGAAAATTGCTTAAGACTTTTCCTTTCTTCTTTCACTGCAAAACTTACTATTTAAAAAAAAAAATGAGTGAATTCAATATTTTCATCAGCTTTAACCTATTACTGTATAATGCATCGAAAATATCTCTTTGCAAAGGCAAATATAGATTTTCCATGTGATACAATGAACAGGTTTTAACTTGACTCTTCATGGGTGACTGGTCTTGAAAACTTTCTGAAACTCCCTTCTTATTATGAATGAGGCTATGATTTCCTCTAACAAATTCTGGTCACTTTTCTTATACTATTCAGATACAATATTTTATATGTTAGTTCTTCAAGTGTTTTTGCAGATTTAATTTTCTTTGGAAGACACGTTTGCTACAATACTCTCTGGGGACTTTTATATTATGGTGACTTTTAATTCCTGGTTACAATGTAAATGGCTGTCTTGAGTTTTCTTCTATTATAATGCCCTAATGAACATTTTCCCTTGGCTTGGTGCCGGAAAACAACACATCCAGTACATGATTCTAAATCTCTAGCTGATACGATGATAACACTAACAAAGTAACCAAAACAATTGATCTAAAACAACTAGGAGTGAACAATACAGTGAAACCTTAAAGTGATGATCTTTATCGGCTTTCCTCCTCAAAACACCTTGTCAGCCGGGCGTTGGTGGCGCACGCCTTTAATCCCAGCACTTGGGAGGCAGAGGTAGGCAGATTTCTGAGTTTGAGGTCAGCCTGGTCTACAGAGTGAGTTCCAGGACAGCGAGGGCTGCACAGAGAAACCCTGTCTCGAAACACACACACACACACACACACACACACACACACACAACAACAACAACAACAACAACAACAAAACAAAACAACAACAAATCTTGTCAAATCAAAAAGCCAAATTTAAAAAAAAAAAACAATGGAAGGGGTAGAAAGGGAATAAAGAAGAATGAAACATCTAGAAACTAAAAAACAAGACAGACAGTGTATGAAGTTTTGAAACTATATAACTTTTATAGTGCTTGAAAGACAAAAATTGACATTCAGGGCTCTCCAAATGAGAGTCTTGTTTGAGTCTTGTTTGTTCTTGTTGTTGTTGTTGTTTGGATTGTTGGTGTGGTGGTAGTTTGTTTTGTTTTGCTTTTTTTTTAAGGAATAATGGCCAACTGTAAAAGATTAGGGCTCAGCCAAATCAAAGTGACTTTTAGTTGCATCATCGTGTTGTGAGAAGAACGTGAATTCTCATATGCAGGAAGATAAAGCCACCCACAACCTTTATGATTTGTTGCATATGATGTGTGCGTTTTAACCCTAGCACTCAGAAGGCAGAGACAGAATGATCTCTGTGAGTTCCAAGCCAGCCAATATATATATATAGGTTTTATACAGGCTTTCCAGAAAAACCAAACAACACAAATAGTGAAAGATGAAACAGGACCTAATGACTAAAACTAAAAGAAAGGCAAAGAATATAAGTGCATCAAGAGGCGATATAAATCTCGGAGCTACAGAACACAGTCATTAAAATAATTATTTTTAGTATTTCTAATAAAAAAAATGCATGAGGGGAGGGGCTAAAATAACCCAACTCTCTTAAATACCATCAATAAAGTTCATCGCACCTACCTAAAATAAAGAAAATGAATATTGAAACCTTTGAGGAAACAATCAAATGGAATTTATAAGAACTGAAAATTACAATTTTAAAAAAAAAGCAGAATTAAAAATTGTGCCTGGTAACATAGAACTGTACCACTAAGGAAGAAGTATCGGCTAGAGAAAAAGTTACCAGCCCATACTGGGAAGCAGGTAATGGATATGGCCATAATTACACAATAGTTTAATCTATTGGTTCAAGAAACGCCATAATCTCTAGAAAGAATATCTTGTGTCTGTATGGATGCGGCACATGTCGATTATAAATCTGATGACCTACAGAATAGTCAGGAAACAAGAGGTGGAACATCAGGGAAGCAGAAAGGATTTTGGGATAGACCCAGAAGAGGGAGATTCCCCCGGGGAAGATGTGATATGACAGGCACGTGGTACCTGAGCACAGATAACCAGCCACATGGCAGAGTATAGATTAGAATACATATGTTATTTTAAGTGATGATCTAGTCAGAGAAGAACCTAGCTATATGATCAAGGTTATTTGTAAATATATTTTGAGTCTGAGTCTTATTTCTGGGAGAACAGAGCTGGGAGGAAGAACCACCTAATGTCTACAATTATCATACAAGAAAAGCACAGAGCTGGGGAAGTGACCAATAATGGGGAGGGATATTTTTCCAAGTCATGGTAAGACAGTAACCTGATGTTTCAGTAAGAACTTCTACACCACAAAAGGAAAAGTGGCTGCAACTCAGACTCTAATGGTTGACAGTAGTTTCCTAACAGTAAGGCAAAATAAAAAAATATATTTAGACAAAAGTTTAGAGACTTCTGAGTCAGAGCATATGGGTAAAAGAAATATTAAGTCTCTGCAGTAGAATAATAATGAATAATAATGAATGGGCTGTGATGCTCAAAGAACACCAAGTGCTGGTGAGGGCTAAGCCAATCTTCATGGATTTGTTCTTCAAAGCAAAAGTAATAATGTGTCTGAACTAAGTCTGTGAGACGTTTTCCTTCATGTGACAACTCTGGGTTCAAGAGAGACAGGTATGGGGGCAAAGCATGGGTTTACCTGAGGTGCACCACAAAAGCCATGGGGGATTTGAAGTCCAGGGTTGGCATAGTAATGACCCACCAGTGGGAACCTAGTGAGCTGGGTGGGGAGATTTTGGAGCACTGAGTCAGAGTCTCCACCAGGTCAGTGGTCTATTGCCTACCAGTGCCAGCCAGGCTGCCTGGGCAGAGTGGGTTCAGCAGTAGTGTGCAGGAAGCTCGATGGCCTCAGTTTTTAATACATCCTGCAACATGTACATGATCATATCATGTATATCATGGATGATATATAATTTTCAGAAGAAGCATACCTTAATTACTATGACATCAAATTTTTGATATAGAAGGATAAAATAGATATGCAATCCAACAGCTAGTTGAAATAAAGTTGCTATGACTATAAATACCAGATGAAGTAAATTTTAGAAAAACAGAAATGATTGAAAATAAAGAAGGGTACTTTATAGCAGCAACAGACTTGATTTAGCAGAAGGATATAGCAACCAATAATGTGTGACACAAAACTTCACATTTAAAAAAAAATAAATCCATAATGATCATGAGATATTTTACATGTTCTCAGTGACTTATGGGAGAAACAAGAAAAATATCACTATATCTATAGATTTGAACATGATTGATCAAATAAAACTCATTGGTTTGATGAATACAAAGCAAAATATTTACCAAAATAGGGCAAGTGCTGAACCATAAAGCAGGTCCAACAAATTTCGAAGTATTGAAGATAAAGTCTACATCAGACATGGAGTCAAGATGTGAACAAAATGCATGCTTACGACTTCTACAATAGTGTCTTAAATAACAATAATCAAAGAACAAAATAAAAATCTGAGAATAAAGTGCATTTTGAGAAACTTTAAGGCAGTAGATCTGTGCTGAGATCAGAGGTTCTTGGCCTGGAATGGCATTAGGTGTACCATACAATGGGAAAGGAAAATGCACAACTTTGTTCCTGAAAATCCTAGCCTGAAAGACAGCAGTCATTCACATAATGAATATGACCAACAAACTGCATTAGTCTTTGCAAGTTTAGAGAAACTGATGATTTATGGCATAATCATAAATTTCAACATAGAAATGTAAATGCAGGAGATAAAGCTAAGTGAGAGAATGCTCACCTAGCATGTGTGAGGCTCTGGCCTCAATCTCCTGTACTAGTACACAAGCAAGAATGAAAGACAAACCAAAAATAATATGAAGAATACATATACCATCAAATACTAGGACATAGTATATTCATGATAAAAATAATGACATGCTTTTAAAATAAAGATGCACCAATGGATCTGTGGAACAAAGTTCCATGAAGAGACTTACTAGCATATGCCTTCCTGACTCATGATGAGTGTTATACTGAATTGTGGTAGGGGAGACAGCATTTTCAAAAAAATGTTGATAACATATTCAGTGAAAGCAAAATGGAAGAGCATTTTCAAATAATGAATACACTCACTACATCTCTAAACATTGAAACTTGACGGCTATGCCTCACAACACACACAAAAGCCAATTCCAGATTATAACAGAGGAAAACTACAACAGATGAAAAATACCAAAAAAGTCCCTGTGATGGGGATAGGCAAATATATTAGGAGGCTACATTAGTCACAGAAGAAAAGACAAAGGAAATGGATCTTGTTGGTACTTAGAACTTCTGTTCGCCATGGGTCCATTACAAATAACAGAATGAATGTCATCACAGACCAGAAGAATGTATTTCCAACACAGGTCCAAGAAGGGATTTGTATCTAGAATAAAAACTGATTTGCAGAAACAGTAAGAAAGTGCCAAGCCATGTGATTTGTAATTGGGCCAAAGAAGAAGAAGGGGGTATCTAAAAGGCCAACAAGAATTCCACAGTATCATCTGCAAACTATAAAGTAACACCAATGAATGTCTACTAGATTTGCTAAAAATTAGAGATGTTTAAGTCCCACTTGTTTGTGAGTGAGGAACATGTGATTCAGCATCAAAAGAAACTGTGGTATGGATCTAATTCATTTAATGCTGAACATGCTTACCAGCCATGACTAACACACCAATTCTTGTGTACCCAAAACATGTACAAGCATATTTATGTACCATTACATTGGCACAAAAACCAATGAAACCACAGGGCTATTCCATAGAACTAAGTTAAGTAAATTGTGATACAGTAATGCAAAGGCATTCTAGCAATCACAGCAATGAAAAAGGGATGTGACGGCTGCAAGACATAATGTAAATATTGAGAAAAAAAAATCCAGAGTCCTCCCCTGAAAATATCACATTATTTTATATACATACAACTTAAAGCATCAAGGCTAAAGTAATCAGAGTATGTTCATTACCTTTCAAGAGAGACCTCTAAGTACTATTTTAACCACTGAAATGATTTTCTACATTCACTTCTGGAACTCCTGGCTTGTTTTACTGGGAATATTAAAATCATCTTAAAAACTGCCTTCTGACTCCAGTTTTGACCCACTGCATTAATTTTGTTGGAGCAATTTACGTTTCTTGTGTTTCTGGCTTAAACTCTTAGAAGTCTGAGTTCCTTCGATTGAAAAAAAAAAACAAAACAAAAAACAAAAACAGAAAAACAGAAAACGAAATGGGGTCTTTAGTACTTCATAAGAGGCAGCTTCTTTTACGCTCTCTGTCCCCAGCTTTAAGTCCTTTGCTCCCACATCCCATACTCAGGCATGTAGTTCCAAATTACATCTATTCTTTCTCTATCCTTGTGTGTACATGTTCTTCTTCTGCCTGTGAGGTCATCAGCACAACTCCCTCTTCCTGTATATTTTCTGCACACCTCCTTCAAATTTCATACTACCTTCTCTGAGATATCTTCCTTGTCTTATATCCTCCTGATAGAAATCTTCAAACTAAGAAAGATGGGTGATTATTTTAACTTAGACTTCTGATTATTTTAACTTGCACATATTTTTAAGTATGCACCTGATTTCATCCAACAAACCGAGTATCAATAGACTGCAGACGGCAGAATAAAGTATGCTTTCATTTAACCAAGGAATAACTTATTTTTAACTTATACCCTTGCAAGGCAGAGAAGGACAGGCCCGGAAAGATGCCTTAGCAGGCAGAGTGAGACCTGGAATTCAGGTCTCTAGAGCCCATATAAAAGCCAGGGTGCATTATCCCAGCACACAGGAGGCAGAGACTGGACAGAAAAGCCTTTGGGGTTACTACAGAGCCAAACAACTTTTTGCGTAAATTTAAAGCCAATCTGTACACAATAGAAATTAAACCACTAAATTGTTTACAGGATTTTATTATCTTCTACCCATAATTCTGGTAGTCTAGAAGTCTAACATAAAATGGAAATTACATGTCAGATTTGAATCAGGTATCTGGAAAGTTATTCAATGGCTGTGTAATGAGACTGTGTGGATCCCAAGATGCACCTATCTTAGGGAATACAGAAAATATGGCTGGCTGCTATTTAAAATTCAGACAGAGCTGAAAATATGACAACAAAAGAATGACTCTTTTAAAAAATAAAACCATAATTTACTTTAGAATTTGGCTTGCATGGTTCTTGACTTAAATGACACACAAATTAAATGGCTTACTAAATTCTGAATTAAAAAAAAATCACAACTCTCAGGATCAGAGGTGAGGAGGACTCAACATCTGTCCCAACACCAGGAGTAACTAGGACCAGTGGGACTAGGCACACAGGAACCCCGCCAGCAGAGTGTCTCAGGTTCCTTCTGGTCTCTCTGGGCTGGTATCCTGAGCAGACCTTGCACCCAGGCTCTGCATCGAGTCCCACAACACCCAGAGGAAGCTGCTGCACTCACAGATGCTCTAACAAGCCCAGGGTCAGAGGATCCCAGAATCACAGGGTCACAGAGACAGCTTGACTCTGAGGAGTTCTGATACAACCAGGATCACAAG